>JAQGAO010007686.1:0-11063 GCA_034697705.1 Ommatoiulus sabulosus
ATTCTTCCCTGACTGTTTCCGGTGTCATTTTCAAGTTCCCTGACTTTTCCAGGTTTTCCAGGTCTGGGGGAACCCTGGAAAAGTATAAATGTGCCAGAATTCAATAAAACTATCGATGATCAGACGTCCTCTTTAATCTTGGCCACGAGCCTTTCGAGACACTCTGTATTCGGAGGCGGGGACATGGGCGCGGTTAAGTACAGCGTTACGTCACGGACTTATAATCATCAACGAAATGATCGAAAAACACGTTGTTTTGAAACGTGGGTGCGCTAAGAAATCGGAGCAGGACGTCTAAAATTAGATAATTGGCGCTCGCACTTGGCAGCGAGGGTTTCGTCGTCGGTTGATCTTTGGCTCGTTGAATGTATAAAGCAGACGTGTCTGCAAACCCAAACTGTTATCTTACTCTCAGAGACTGACCCCGCTGTTAGCTAGCATAAACGAGTTATGATCTTTCCAATGGGAAAAAAGGGAAATGATGAGTGCGTTTTCACCACATTAATGAGTGACACGTGCGCGTCCAAATTACGACATTTGCACGTACACACCTGATCCCTTAATGATTTTTAAAAAACAAAAAGTAGGAACTAATTTTATCAATTAATGTGATTAACACAAGTAACACTAAAAAGCGCAAACTAAAGCCGGTGATAGACGAGGAAAGTTATATCTGAAAACTTAGCAATTTTAGGCGTGTCTGAAAAGTCAAGCGCATATTTCTGAGCATTTTACTAACCATGGCTTTCAAAAAGGAAAATTTCAAACTGAAAGATTTCATTTCTCGTAATTCACATTCTAAACGAAGTCGACAGAACTTTTTGCAGGGTTGCCACCACATTTGAAAAATGTGAAACATTTGAAAAAAATAATGCCTGACTTTGCCTGACTTTTTTCCTTTTTATTCTCATTTTTGCCTGACTTTGTCTGACTAAAATTAAAGTCAAATAGCTTCTTTTTTTAAAAAAAGCAAAAAAGCCTGACTTTTTTCCATTTTATTCTCATTTTTGCCTGACTTTGCCTGACTAAAATTAAAGTTAAATAGCTTCTTTTTTTTAAAAAAAGCAAAAAAGTCTTCAATAATGCATGTAATTTTTATTTATTAAGCACACAATTATCTGACAACATGCACATTGACTCGTTCAATAACAAAATTTTGCAATTCTACACATAAGCATTCTTCAGGCTCTGGATTTTACTTTAGATTTCTTCTTCCTATGGGTATTGGTAGTCATTTCACCAAATAATAATTTTTGCCTGACCTCAGCCAAACTTTGCCTGACTTTTCTTTAAATTTTGACAAAAGTTGCCTGACTTTGCCTGACTTTTTCAGTTTTGCCTGACTTTGCAGGTCAGTGGCAACCCTGAAACTACTAAAGCTTGAATACTCGAGGGAATATTCTTTCTTAATCTTCAAAGGTAGTCTGAAATCTGTTCTACAATTAAGGGTAGTACACATATTAGGGGAGTTACAATGTTCAACTCACATGTGCAAGAAGCATGAGCACGTTGTTACAAAGAATCTACAAATGAAATTACATATATACATGTAGGTCACCATGTGCATCTACCAATGAATTGTGAGAAACATATACCTTGATTTAAGGTACTCTATTTATGGGTTATTCACTGCACGTTTGTAAAATTTAAAATATATAAAATCATGCACCGAGCCTTTGTCCTTTTAATTCTTCATCTCTTTGCTGTTGGCGGATAAGATCCCAATAAAGACCTTTTAGTTTTTTTAGTGATTCATGAGTTCCCAACTAAAAAGAACAAATAACGCATAACAATGCTAAACATTTTTTTTTCATGCAAAACAAGTTAGATTAAATACCTCAGCAATAATTCCACCAGCTAAAACCGCAATCATATCTGCATTTTGAATTGTACTTAAACGATGGGCTATCACGAGTACAGTACGTCCTAAAGTAAAGAAATAATAAATACTGTTACAAATTCCTATGCATGATTAAAATGACATTAAGACCAATTACCTTTGACAACTCTATCCAATGCCTCTTGCACCAGCTTTTCGGATTCTGCATCTAAAGCACTTTAAATAATAATAATAATGTTAGTCATTGACATTCATGGAACCAAATGAGCTTCGTGTATCATGGGTGCATGAAGCAATCTTCATGTTATATTAAAAAGACATGTTAAAGAATTACCTGGTTGCCTCATCTAGGATAAGAATTGAAGGGTTTTTCAGTAGTGCTCTTGCAATGGCTATCCTTTGTTTTTGTCCACCAGAAACAGTAACTCCTCTTTCTCCTAAAATGGTTTTATATCCATTGGGAAAATTGCAAATAAAGCTATGAGCATTTGCTAAACGAGCAGCTTCAATAACCTAGAAATTATATAAAATTGTATTTTAATATTTTACACCAAATAAAACTTACACTCAAATAGTTAGGCTTTCCCCGAGTACCTCTTGGTCACTGGCATTTGGACGACCATATCTAATGTTTTCCATAACGGAAGTGGCAAAGAGAACAGGTTCTTGGTTTATAAATCCAATGACTCGGCCGCGCAACCATGAAGGGTCCAGAGTTCGAATATCTATGCCATCCAGGCTTATTTTGCCAGCATTCACATCGTAAAACCTTTCTAACAATGCAGCAATAGTTGACTTGCCTATTAACATACAAATGAAAATTTTCAAACAGGATAAATTATAAACCTTATGGCCATATTCAATTTACAGTGCATCTTGTAAAAGGCGACTGAAGAAGAATTCAAAGGAATTTTTTTTTAAAGGAAAAATATTCTGCATAAATAAATGTATTATTACCTCCTCCAGAAGAGCCGCAAATCGCAACTACCCGACCCGCAGGAATTGCTAGATTGAAATTCTTCAAGACTTCCTGTTCTGGACGAGTAGGATATTTGAATGTCACATTGTGAAACTCCAAATCACCATGCAGCGTGTGAAATGGTACACGATTTCCTACATCAAGGGGAATGCTCGGCGTTATATTCGTATACTGGAAATGAACACAGGGCTTATGATAAAAGAAAATTAAAACATTTTTAACAACCTATAAAACACAAAGAGCAATACAGACCTCAAAAACTCTAGCACCTGCTGCCATGCCTTTTACATACTGTCCAAACAATAAAGAAAGCTGGGCAAGAGATCTTTGAATTGTCTGTGTGGCAACTAAAAATGACATCAGATCTCCAGCTGACAGTGTATTTGTTGACATCATATAGCCGCCCATATACATTACACCTAAAACAATGCCTGGAATGAAGAATAAATAAATCTTAAGAAAAATATAGGCTAACACTTACGATTAATAGTTTTATTTATTAATGATCAGCCGAAAAAGAAAAAATCCAAAGAATACGCTAAAATACCATTTAATGCAATATTAGCAATGCCTTGAAAGGCTCCAATTCCCACTCCAAGGAGCTCGCTAAGTTGAGCTGCATGCAACACTTCACTGCTATATAACCTAATAGATGTTTAATGCACAAATAAAAATGAAATCGTTCACATTATGACAACATCAAATGATGCACAAATTTGGATTTTTAGTAATATCTTACTCGATTTCCTTATTTTCCATTGCAAAAGCTCTCACAGTACGAACATTTCCGATGGCTTCATCAGCAACAGCCGTTGCTTTTGCAACCTACCATTGGGATATCAAACAAATGTAAAATCCCATTTTCTTTTATTCACTGTACTTTCCATCTGACCAGAAAAATGTTTACACCTGAGAGGCAGCAATGCGAGAGAGTTTACGTAAGCCACTGCCAACAAGGGCACCTACTGCCACAATTGCTGGCAATGCTACAAGCATCACTCCGGTCATTTTTGGAGATATAAAATATAATGAACAAATGCAGCCAGCTGTCTATTTAATATTTAAAAGCAAACAATCCAAATTAATCTTTGAATATTCATAATTACGCAAAATCTCTACCAGATATAATTAGGTACCTGAGTCAAACTGCGCAACCCTTGAGAGATACATAGTTTAAAAGAACTTTTAAAATCTTGTACGTCAGTCGTCAACCTGGAATGTGAAAAACAAATTATGTAAGTATCCTACATTTAAATAGAACTACGCTTTTTAATACATAAATTGTTGTTTTATAAAACTTTTACCTGTTTGGGAAACATAACAAGGATTATATGTGCATAAAATATGCCTTTCTATTTTTTAACTGACAAATCAGAAATAAAAGTTATACCTGTTTACCAATTCCCCAGTCTTGTGAACATCAAAGAAAGCAATATCCTGCTTAATGATGGATTCAAAGAGATGTTGCCGAAGTCTACAAGAAAGTCGTTCACCGATGCATGAGAGCAACGAAATATACCCAAAGGTGAATGCACCTTGCCCGCAGTACAAATAAATTAATCTCAAAGTTGGCGCTTTTATCTCTTGCATATAATTTATAGTGGGGACAGCTGCTAACTTGGACACCACATTTACTATATCTCCCAAGAGAGCTGGAATTTGAATATTGATGATGGCAACGATTAACGCACTCTAACAGAGAATAACAATAATTAAAGTAGGCACATGGTTATAACTTCAAGTACCATTTATAGAATGAAAACCATGCACTTACTGCAATAGCCCCAAGAAGCAGTAACAGTTCTGGTTTCAAAAACTTCCAAAACTTTCTCCAATCAAATTCTTTTTTTATGTAATCATCATTGTTATTATTTAAATGATCAAGAGTTGACGGTCTCGCTAATGAACTGTCACATTTAACAATTAACTTAGAAGAATTCAGGCACAAAGTTCCAAAAACTGTCCCAGAGAAGCTCAGTAGCTTCACCGCTGTGGGAATGCGAATAGTTGCCTTTGAGGCCTTCGTGCTTTCTGAATAACACCTTATCCATGGATTATTCTTGAAAAAAGTTTTTAGGCCAGACAAAGAATTGGTAGCTTTACACGAAGACTGGAAAACACTAAGTGCAGGCCTAGGTAAAATGAAAGAAAAACATCAATGCAGAATACAGTAGAAAGACATGCTCATTATCGTGTGTATACACATCAACACTTTAAATATTAGAAGTACTAAAGTGGTTAACTTACCTCCGCAAATATAAAATGAACGGACAGAGCCCCATTATAAATACGCAAAAATAAATGAATTACAGAGAATCATAGTTTAATTACTTTATAAAATAACACTTTCTATATTCATTTCGCAAAAGAGAGAGCGAAACGAAAAAGTGAGAAGTTTGAGAACTAAAATTCTAGATGGCAGCACCATTGATGATTTGAATTAACTGCGGCGCCAAATTCAAATTCAATTTTATTTCGAATTTTATGATAGTACTGCATGCGACTCCTCTTCCATAATAGTTTTGTATTCACGTTGATGTTTCACCATTTTCAGAAATATTGCGTATTTTTTGTCATGATACCTAAAGGAATCACCCAAAAAGGTGTCAAATTAAAAGCAATTTGTTAATCCACAAATTTCAATTTTTTTTTTCCTAAAAACCTAAGAATCAATTTAAAGTTTGCAATGGGTTAATCACACCGTTAAATTTAATTATTGTTTCAATACCTTTTTTCATCAATTTGAGGTAAAATCACTTGTCCATCTCCACCCATTGCTTTCATTGCATCAAAGATAGAGGGGAAATCTCCAGAAGCAGTTGCTCCTAAAATGGCACCTCCTAGTAATACAGCTTCCGATTCGTTCGGGGCAATAACAGGAAGGCCTAGGTTATTAGCATTCCAAAAGCAATTCATGAATTAAAATTTGTTTCTAACCATATTCGTGATGATCCAAAGCCCCCACCATCAATGATCTTACACGCAAATATGAAAAAGGAATATCAAAAAGTGGTCAGAAAAAAGAAATTTGAAATTGTGATAGATATATACAATATCAAATATTTGGTAAATTGACTTGTACGTCACCAAATATTTAACATACCAATGACAATTCACATACTGATATATACAGTCACAAACCTGTCACATCTGCCTGCATTTGAACAAAAACTGAATTTTTGCTGAGTCCTCCACAAATTAAAATGGATTTTATTGAATGACCAGACTTGATCATAGTCTCTAGAATATGACGGGTTCCGTACTAGAAAATTTATAAATAGAATCATCAAAATCACGCATGTTCGTGTCTCTTCGATATACAGTATGCATTACAAATATTTGAAATTTTTTTACAAGTTTACATACGGCCAAACTTTGAACTGTTGCTAAATAAGTAAGCGCCAAATCCTCTTCAGATTCTGATAATGTCAATCCACTCACCTAAGTTGCATCGAGAATGAGTTGAAATAGTTTTTTGCAAATCATTAAATCTTTCAAATATTAACTAAAAAAATATTATTTTACCTACCATTCCTTTTAACGAGGGGTCAGCTAAAGGAGACCGATTTCCGTGGAAATCTGGCCACATGTGCAAGTCCATAGTGAGATGAGCAATAGATTTAAGTTTCTTTTCGTTCTGAAGTTGGATCAAAATAGCATTCAATTCCTCTTGTAAATGCCTGCATAATTAAGAGCATATTTTATTAGCCAACTCAACGCAGAATCATTTTATTACATTCATGTAAACAATGTAATACATAGTAGCAAACATGCATACCTTCCATTAGTCAGGCGATTAATAATTAACTTAGAAGCAGGATGAGAATTGATAATGTGATCGATCTGAAAATAATAAAAAAATATATAGCGAGGCTTTGACGTGTTTACAATATTTATCCTCATTGCAAAATAGACAGAATTAGGTTAATGTAAATGATATTCGTTTCAGCTTCGTTTCAATATATACAAGTACAGGTATGTATATGTACTGTACTGTATGTCAGGATTCGTGGCCACCTAAAAAACTATATACGCTCGTAGAAACCATAGAAAATTGGAGCAAACATGTGTACAGTTATTGGAAATCTATAATCATGGCCTTTCTCCAAGAAAAGGTGGGCTACTGACCAGTTGAACTTGAGGGCAATCTCGTAGAAGATCAGTGTTGAAAAACATAAATATAGCAGGTAAGGTCAAAGTGCAGTGCATGATTAAATAAACGAACCAGAGTGATTCGAATTTGATAAATTACAGGCTGTATTAAATTTAAACAGAGAAAGGCACTAGAAAATAACATAATTATGTAAGAGAATTCACAAAAATGTCTATAGGAAGATGATCGCGACTTACGCAAAATAATAATTTATTGCAAACGTGTTGAAATCATATAGCAGCTATAAAACGCCTAATTTAATTTTCACTCTCAATAAATATTAATATTCACCAATTTTCCAGTTGCACTTTGACCTCCTTCATTTAACCACAATTTAGGCAGCAACGCCGAATACAAAGGACCCCACACGCCTGGCACGAAATACGGCTTTTCGCTCATCTGAAATGAATGAATATGAAATTAACTTGAATTTTCTGTCTATAGGACATCGAACATTATCAAATATTTAAATTAATTTTGAAACAGACAATGTACAAATTGATGATAAACTTATTAATAACACTAAAGAGAGAATCATCCTAAAATGTTCTCTACGATTAAGAACGATTCGTAAGCTTTGAATCACGATTTTCACCGAATCCCTCACCACCATGTGACACGTGGATGTTCCACAGATAAGCGACAACCGGGATGTCACCGGAGCATCTTGATCCATCATTGCTCTGCAACTCAACAAGCCTACAAAATATACAGTACATGTATAAAACTACCGAAATATGATTTAGTCGATCTACCCAACATCCATTTTAAATTTTGTTTTTTTTACCGACGGCTCCGCAATGAGCATCTATCAATGAAGTGGCCACAGGAGTTCCACCCCTTAATCCCAGCTCAACGGCGGCATTCTCGTGCAAACCGTCGCCACATGGCTGACCAGGACATTGAACAGTATTTCCTGAGATAAGTATTTTATTAGCTACAGTATTTATTTTTAAAAACATATCCTCCACGGACCACGGTAAAATCTCATCTGTACCTAACATTCCCGCATTGTTTGCCAACAACTCTCGTAGGCCGATATCCGTCCAAAAACGTTCATTCCAGCAGTGACCTTTTTCGTCACTCTCATAAGCCATCTTGCAAACCAAAGAACACAGCGATCGGGATAAGCTTCCGGTTGCTTTCCAAGTCAGGAAGTCGGGGAGATCAAAAAAGTGGCCGACGCGTTCCCACCAAGCCGAATCGAATTTCTTCATTGGGAAAACAAAGCAGTTGATGTTATTGAGTACCAGTTCTACACTTCGCCGTTTACGTTATTCGGTGAAAAAAATGTCTTTAATTAGGATTTTAAGCCGAAATATATATGTTTCGAAATGAAACTTTTTGCTCTCCCAAAAAACGCCAACAAACAGTGTACACATGGACAATGTTCTAAATACAGTCGAACCCCGATAAGTGGAAATCGACCCGGCATCGAAATTTTGTCCACTTATCCGGTTTTTTCACTTAACGAGTTTCTACTTATCCGGGTTCGGCTGTAATTCGTGAAATATAACTCAAAAATGGACAATCAGTTGTAAATAATCCTTGAATTAATATAGCTGAAAGTGCACCTGTTTCAACCAAAGGATTTTCGAGGGGTTTTGCTCCAACGATATCGAGCCACCGTAATGCTGTAAAAGAGTGTGGTTCATGTCGTTAATGAATTTCGCTTGGTCTGCTGCCCGATGGTCTAGCCACATGATCACGTTCTGGTCTGCTTCGCCTGATAAACGATTGAGTCGCAAAATAAAATAGAATTACCGAAAGGGTAAAATATACACGCATTTCACATTGGATTTCATTAATTATTCAGTTCAATTTATAACAGTAAGAGATTTTAGCTAACCCCCAGCCAGACCACTATCCTAGCTGCCTGTAGCAGGTACATTTGTAACAAGTACGTAATTTTAATCAAAAACTCTCAAATGATTGAAATTAATGTCCATTAAACGCAGAAAAAGAAACGTAGGGATACGTTGCTTTTTTAATCATGTAAATGCGGTGCACCTTACAAATTGCATACCATTTTGCTAAATTACAGCGTATGCATTCTGAGAACTCAATAAGCATAGTTTCATTGAAAATGATGAATAGTATATAAAGTATTTTTATTATTTTTTTTTTTAAAGTAATAGAACCACCCTGGTAGATTTCTCTGAGCGGTACATTTTAGGAGATAAACGTGAACTCACCTAAAGGACTAATAGTTAGTGGTTTAAAGTTTTTATCCAGCACCACTAAAGAACATGTCGCATCAAATCCTATGCCTCGAATCTGACTACTGTTCACGTTGCTGATGACATTCTAAATAAATAATCGTCGGGGATAATATCAATGTTTCGAATTTACTGATCAAATGCTACTACAATTTATTCGAAGCCAATAAAAACTCGGCATATTCCAATAATGCTAATTTAATTATAATAAGACTGACAACGTTTGGATGTGCACTAAACAGATGTGTGACCGCCTTAACGACGACAAAACAACAAAGCAACATCTAAAACGACTGGAGAATCGCAAAATTGCATACCAAACTTTTCAGGCCAATTAAATAAAGTAGTTTTACAATTTTTCGGCCAGCTGAAGAAACTGCAGCTAATGAAGAAAACGCGCATTTGGGACACTGAAGAAATCAACATCCAAATTAAAACGATTTACTATAGATCAATATATAAAGGATTAATCCTCCAGACGTTATAACTCGCTCTTTTTTTTTTTGAAGGAAGGGGGGGGGGAGCCATTGCCAATTGTCCAGTCTAGGCACGCAACCAATGGCAATCTCGCATTCTCAGCTGGGTACATTTTCGTTAAATTCGGCTAGCTTATTGTTTCTTGGCTTCACCCGTTCAACATGGGATGCTCCTACCCAAGTCGCACTCCCCTCGTCTTATCGATTGAATCTTTGTTGCGAATCTCTTCCTCCGACCATCATCATCATCCCCCCGTCGCAGCAGGAGCTTCCGGGGAACGAGAGGCGCGCTGAAGTGGACTGAAGCATCCCCATAATGCGGCCATTTAATTAACCACCCCTTTACCCCGACCAGCGGTCAAACAACGGTAGTAAAGTGAAAGGACAAAAAAAATGAAATTAAACAATGCATCATTGATTTCGTTTTATTTGTTTCTTTTTTTTCTTCCCCTGCCGCGTTACTTACGTTTACCGCTCGGCAGCACGCTTGCCAGATGTCGTCGGTGGACTGTTGATACAATTGGTCCTCCGGAGACCAGATGCTGATGGTCATCGCGCTGCTCTTCAGCACACGGCCCTCGGCGTCCACCAAAGCAGCCCTCACGCTGTTCGTCCCCACATCCACTCCCACATAATAGGACGACATGGCCTCGTTTTACGGATCAGCGCTTCTCGAGCGAGGTTAATTAAAAGGCTGTGGACGAGAAGAAGGTTGCGCCACTTGCATCGACAACAACTTACCCGAAAATGACCCTCGACGAAACCTTGACCATCCCCGCATTCATCAGAAACGTCATTACTCACCCAACGCGGCTCGTATTTATGAAAATGAGACGTCGCGAGTTGCGCTTCCGATCAAAATCTTGACGTCTCCGTGGTCGATGTCCTGCGAACGAATTGCAAAATTCAAATAAAAAAAAGTCGTTTCATGGCCAACGCAAGCGGGTAAGAAACCATATTGAATTGGGCATGGTGTTCGACAACGAGGATTTGGATTTAAAGAGCGATTTGGATCCTCGCAGTCTAGGCGAGTTAGACAGTCAGTTCACTTCATTAAGGCAATAATGCAGTAAAGCCTTCTTTCTCAGAACAAATTTACGAGGAAAAATCTAGTATCAACAAATGGTTATGTCGATCTTTAAACGTTTTATTTTCCCATACATCTATTCCATTGGCAACCTCATGGTGTCTTTTTTACTTAAAGAATTCGAAATTGAACGAGAGCACGTGTCAAATATAAAGTGGTCCGCAATAGATAGCTTTCACAAGCTGACGCCACGTGCTGTAGATCCTATAGGATCTACAAGTTGGATAGGATCTACAGTGAAACTTCTCTAACTCGAACTTCTATATCTCGAAAATCTCTATAAGTGGAAGAAAAAAAATGATATGGTTG
>JAQGAO010007687.1:0-11062 GCA_034697705.1 Ommatoiulus sabulosus
AGAATCTGTCATATCAGCAGCGACTGGTCAGACTCAATGCTGAAACACTTGAGGTCAGGCGAACCAAATTGGACTTACGATACTGCTACAAACTGCTGAATGATCTCACTTTTAGTGGCACTCCCCAGCTATTAGAGGTGGCATCCCATCTTGGGAATCATCGGTGCCATCCGAGGCAGATAGTGTGGCCCATGGTCAAGCACAACTGCCGGTATAATTTCTTTATTGCCAGGGTTGGGCGGATCTGGAATAAATTGCCCGCTAAAGTTGTCATGTCACCCTCACTAAACAGTTTTGATAACCATCTTGCCACTATTGCTCTGTGTGATTATACCACGTTTGTTTTTTAATCCAGGTTGGATGTAAGTGTTGCCTGTAACCTGCCCATTCCTATTCATGTTTTTTTTTTGAATAAACTTTATTTATTATTATTATTATTATTATTATGGTCGATTGGATATCATTTTTTCATCGGTAAGCCGACAAACTGAGTCTGATTTTTGGGATTCGGTCATGTCGGGATTGCATCGATAAATTGACGTTGATGTCAATTAAGGCCATTCGTTTAGTAGCTACTACGTCCATCGGTCCCGAGAAAGTTTAAAGGGCGCCTTATAGAGTAGGGAATGACGCTATTAACGTTCGATACGGTTGTTACACGAAAAGACCTTCCGTTGGTTGCCATGGTCATTTCCTTCTTCTTCTACCTGTTTGGAAGTTGTTGCGGTGACGTTTTTCGTGTGGCCCCACCTTCCCTCCTCCCACCCGTACCCGCGATGGGATTTTAGCCCTCGTCTCTTCCCCCTACCCCCCCCCACTCATCCATTTCTTTTAAATGGGGATTTTCTGAGTTATGTTTTATTGAATTATGTTGATTGGATGGCCTGCACCGCTCAGGTCGCCCGTTTTTTTTTGTTAGCAGCGCCGTTTCTTTGCCTTTCCTATGGCTACATAGATAGAACCGGAGTGACAACGATTGTTACTATGGTAACTGTGGCAACTGTTTTGGCAGCCATCCAGATACCGTCAACTCATATCTAATAAATGTGAATAGAAAGTCATCCTGGCCAAGCCGAATCAACCAGCCGTGCCAACACATGCATGCTACGTAACCACAATTATGCCGTGCATAAAGCGAGGGCGCTGCGTATTTTTTCTTTTTTTTTAGCTCATCTGCATGGCTTTGGCTGCTATAGCTGCATGTCTCCCCCTCGCCCCAATGGCGATCTAATTGATCTCATTCTCGGTGCTGGCAGCATCAAATTCACCTGTGTCTACTAATAATATTGTTGATGCTGCGCGCTGCATGGCCGCACTTGGCTCGGCTTGCTGACGATGAAATTGGCACGATGTTTTCTAGTTTGCTCCGTTTCCTTCAACCTCCTCCCATCCACTCTCTCGCGAACAATTCTTTATTATATGCGAGCAACTGGGCGTTTTCTTTTCATCGCGAATTCAGTTCATTCTACTCTTACCTGATCATGGCCCTCTTTTTTTTTTTTTTTAATCATATTTTTTTCAGCCCGTGATTCAGTCTTCCGCGCCTCTATGCGTTTTTCAAATGATGCCATCGAGCCCTACTTTTCGATGCTGAAATCTTAAGCAACGCAACTTCGGGGCATCAATCGTTGACATCAATCGTAGCAAACGGTTCGAAAGATATCCCCCACCCACGAACGGAGTGCTTCGTTCCTCTCGTTGTTGTTTTGAGAAACTTGTACAAACATCGGAACCTCGTTAAGAAGAGCAAGGTGGTAGACACGGCCGGGTTCGATTCCCTTGTCGGCTATCCTCGATTGTGGCTTTTCATGGTTTCCCACAAACCCTCCAGGCAAATTCTGGGATAGTTCCTATATAATAAATCGGTCATGACCGTCTTCCTGCCCCATGCCGTCCTCCTGGTTAAAGTCCCAAATACGGGAAATATTTAATTGTGATGTTGGGGTGCATCATGACCAGACTGCTTAGTCTGACTTTAATTACAAAAAAATGACCCCCCTCCATCCTGCCAAATGGTACTATGTACTGACTGTAGGGTAATGAATTGAATTGAAGAACTCGCTTTATACTAATTTCTGATAGTACGTACATGTACTCTTTCCAGTCCACGTTCTAGGGTATGGACGAATGATGTTCATTACTTCGCTTCTTAGTCAAAAATGAAAAAAAAGCATAACGTGGAATTCCTTAATAACGTGATATGAGGGGTAAGATTTCATCCAAACTTCGGGGAAACTTTAGTTCTTATTGTCATTGATAATACGAACTGTGTTTTAAACGATCATATTTTGACGTCTCTTAAGATTCGTCTTAACGAGGTTCGACTGCATGCATGAAAAAAAGTTAATCCTGAAGAATCTCGAAAAAAGTTTATAATAATTTTTAATATTTCATTATTTTGTTATATTTTTATTTTTAAGAAGTTGGACTTATGAGGATGGGATGAATTATACAGCGAACTTTGTAAAAGTTCAATGCATTTTACGGAAACATGTATACAGTAGAATCATTTATTAACGTGGGGGTATCCTTCGAACTTGATACGATTGCGGGTACTGCAATACGGTGGTCATCAGAAAAGACGGATAAAGGACGAGCATGGGGCAAATGTAGTTTATGCACGCTAGTGTCGCTTATTGCCACTGCACCGAATCGTATGTTTGTCGATGTAAGAAATGTGGAGGTCAAACGGATGCTTTTCGAGAACTGCACATTTGTTGTCAATCCATGCTGTTTTATGGGTCGAGCTGTTTATTAGATCTTACGCGGAACACTTTTTTTATGAATGATGGTGAAATGCGTTCCTGGTACGCATATACAGAATTGCATCAAAAAGGATAAAAAAAACACGCGGAGAAAGATCGGATCAGATGCAATCCTGTTAAACGAGTCATGGAATTTCGAATTAAACGGACAAACAAAAGGGTGCCTCAAAGGCAGACCAGAAGAGCTGTTGGGTTGCTACGATAAACCATGGAGTCACGTGGGCAGGACGAATTTGTAAAATTGGTCCAAAGATCTCTCGAGTGTCTTTATTAAATCAGTCTTCCAAACTAGCTGATACTTTTGCAGATTGGCAATGCGTCCCAAACTCCGGTCAACGGGATAAACGCCAACCCATCAGTTCAGATGCGAGCATGGAAGTCTCGTCTGAATAATTTGGCAACGCTGGTTTGGCCACCAGAAGTATTTCTTTCGCACATCCGTGCTCATTGTTTTCCGATTGGCGTTGCTAGCCAATCGCGTGAGTTATTGTTTTCCGAGGAATCCGGTCTCCGCGAATTGATCGCCAAATGATGCTGTTTAAAATAGTTGTGCGATTTGCGAAAAAATGGGTCAACCGTTGGTCAGAACGAGAAAATTGCGGCGCGTTTCGTAGTGTATAGAGAGGGAGGTTGGTCGCATGGGCGAGATTAAGCTCGGCTGTCGTCGATGATGTACGTTTGCCAAAAGTTTGATATTTTTTCCCGCGATGTCCCATTTCGATGCTTCACTGGTTCACATCGTCGGTCGTACAATGTGACATTGCGGAAGGCGTGTTTTCTAATCGCCTTTCTTTATTTTTTTTTATTTTTTTTTTCTCGGCTGCATCGCCATTTCCTCCGAACGCCCGTTTGGCGGCCTTCGACGTATAAACGTTTCTTGCTCAATTTCTACCTTCATCAGGCTCGTGCTAATAATGGCAGAGATGTGACACATCTTGGAAAAGATACGAGTCACTGCGGGCGGAATGATTAGTAATCGGCGCGCTCATGAAGTACAGCGGACTGCATACGAGCGTGCCTCGATAACTCATTGTCTAAAAATCTTGAATATCCCATTTACGGTACCTGGCCGTACCTCGGAAAACACTCGAGCGAACATTACACGCGTATTACACCCGATCTCGATCCGCCGCGCGTGGGAACTCGTGGAACGAGGCGGAATTAGAAAAAAACGTCATATTTCTGAATGTGTCGTTTTTTCTTAAGCAGGTTTTTCGAAAGTAAATAATCCGGAATTGAGTTGCTGACGCTCGAATGCTCATTTTTATGGATTCTTAATTCGACTGGACATCTCGTTGCGGGCAGATTCCCTTGCCATCTTTGGTAATCTCCAACGAACAGGTTTTCATTAGAGGGCATCTGTATTCCGAACGTATCGTTTTGTTATCATTTTATTCGAAAAATTCTGCGTTCGTATACATGACTGATGAATCTGATGAGATTCAACGTTTGTAAAATTTAAAAAATGCCTTCAGATTAGGCATCCGCCCCCCTGCACGTAAACACGCCTACATTTCGGGATGGATTGTATAAATGCATTTAGGATCATCCATAAGGATGCCCTGTATTTTTCCAGGTTTTTAGACCCCCCTCCCCCTGTCCGCTCTTGTCCTGTTTATGTAACAGCTTATTGATTGCAAAAGCAATTTTTAATGTTATAAATTTTTACATTGAAAATATTACCATCAGTGAACCACAGACCTACAAAAAGCTGAAGAAATCAGCAAATTTAACCCAACACAATTAATTGATGACAACTGATGACAGTTTAAGCACAAGTTGACATCCGGATGTCCACTTTCCTTGAAACTCCCCCCCCCCTTCCTCCTGTGTCCCATTTTCACATATCCCCACCCCTTTCCGGACGTCCTTTATGGATGGCCCCTTTGCGTAATCCATTTTTCTGTCAAATTCAGAGAATTAAAAAAATAAATTCTTTTGATTTTCGAAGTAATTGAAAAAGCGGCCTATCATATACGTGTACGTGTATTTGGAACGTCAGTGAACTGTATTTCGTACACGCTTTAAATTGCCACGCATTTCCATATTTACAAACGCTGTCAGCGGGAATTCGCATTCCATCGAGCTGTCCGAGAGAGAGTCGGAAAATGCCGCGTGGAATTCTGTCGGGGAAATATGAAAATCGTGCAGGTGATTAGCATTTAGGAATGGACCCTAAAGGGGCAGCCATCTTGGCCGTGTTTCCTCCGGCCCCTCCGTGCAACGCCTGGCGCGCTCCAACTGAGGAATTCGACGAAGGAAGATTATAGAGGCTGACTTTTCATCCGTCCAAATTTGGTCGTTGTTGGAGGCCAGTTTGCGCGGAAGATGAGTTTGCGTCCGGAGGCAAATGGGACCGTTGGAGGGGCTCCCTTTTGAACTCGAATGCGGGCAGCTGCGAAAATGGGACATTGTCCTCCTTCCTACTCTCCCATCCATCCCCTCTCGGGAGGATGCAATTTCTCTCGTTTCGGAGAGATGAAGAAGCCATTACCTTCTTCTGTTCTGCTGGGCCAAAAAAAAAAAGAAAAAAAGATGCCCAAAGCGAAGCAGCACCCGCTCGCTTGCCCGCTCCTTTTGGTCTGCGTTTAGTAGGCCGTTTTCTTTCGCCAAATTATCCGTTGGTTGGCATTCCATCATTCCTTTTTTCCCGCGCCAACTTCCTTCTTTATAATATCGAACCTCTTTTCTTCTGCCATTAGTGGGTGATGACTAGCGTAACGAGTGACGCGCGGATAGAGCCATGGCCAAGAAATACCTTGCATTTGGCGTATATATATATAAAAAAAAAGCAAAAACTGGGATGCTTAAGAGGCGAGGCGGTGGGAGGCGGATTGAGGTACAGAGGCCGATACATGCATGCTCAAAATGTTGACACATGTTGATTTTTAGTTTAGTGGTGGCTTCGCTCGCTTAACTCGGAGACGCAACTTTCGTAGAAATGCGGGCTGGGGTCGCTGTAAGTGGACACTCGAGCGGAGATTGAATGGATTTTTGCTAGCTCTGATACGTGACTCCATTATCAATATTGCAATTAGGGAAGGAAGCTGGTCGGCTAACCGTAGCCTCGTTTAACATCCACGGTGGCCCATCGCGGATTAAATCATCGAACGAATTTTCGATCTTGTCTGTAAACTAGTTTTCAGCACATGTCGATGTGAAGAATCAGTCGCGAGCTCTTATCAATTGTGGATCTGCGTGGAGCTTATTGTCCTCTCTACCTTCAACCCCTGCCAAAAATCCCTTTTTCGATCTTTACCCTTGTTTTGAAGACGAACAATTAGTTATAATTTTTACTGTGTTGTTTTCGGGTGCAAAATGTCGTACGTTCTACTGTAAATGACCGAAAATAACACGATCATTTCCCAGACACGTGACGTTGCGAGATCTCTTAGAAATGGTCCGTTGGTTTTCTAATCAAACAAGTTTTAATTCGCGCCACTTAAAATACATTATTTCACAAAATACGACCTCCGTACGTTGGTGACTGATGCTGTATTCACGATGAGCCAATTGAAGACATAAATGGCCGTTGACGCCATCTTGAAAACGTCACCGCTTTTTCTCGCGTGGATTTATTATTTAGTGGTTCGGACTGACTTTTTCGGTCATCATTTTATTTTTCCATAGATTATACAATGAATGCGATTTATTACGACAAAAGTAGAGCTCTCTCTCGTCCATTTCGTTTTGACACCAAAAAGTAGAGATGACGTATGGCAATTTCATCTGCGCATGAGTGTTGACGTTTGTTGTCGTCTTCAGTTTGTTTATTATGAATCCAGCATGACGTTGCTATCAACGTGTCATTA
Organism: Ommatoiulus sabulosus; assembly: GCA_034697705.1. Lineage (NCBI taxonomy): Eukaryota > Metazoa > Arthropoda > Diplopoda > Julida > Julidae > Ommatoiulus > Ommatoiulus sabulosus. The sequence goes on from JAQGAO010007687.1 coordinate 6,578, forward strand.
AATCGAAAACAAAAGCTACACCCTTTCGAGAAGTGATTATAATGTTCTTTCCACAAAAAAAGAGAGAAATAATGTTCTTTTAAAAATTACATCGCACGAATGGCGATTGTTGTTCGCACAACTTCTTGGGTAATGCATGTACTGTATCTTTCTTTATTAATTTCTTAATCGATGGTTGGTACAGAATGCTGCAATTGGTCATTGATCGTTACCATAACGATCCTGGAGGAAATATCAAACAAAATAGCTCAACTTCTTCTGGGCAATTGCATCGAATGAAACAAAAAAAGTAGGAATCACGTGGTGGCATGCACGTGCAAATCCCGTATCTCGAGGATATTTTTGTAAACGCGTTGTAGCTGAGAAGCTGGGATAAACGGGATTGCATTTCTCTCGAGGTTTATAGATTTTATTGGCACGACATGTAGCGCATGCATAATCGCGCCAGATCCAGTAGTTTTGTTCGCAATTCGGAACACAGATGCCATCTTCGTTCGCAACTCCCGGATATTGGTCCAAATAAGCTTTCCTTTCAGTCCACTCGGTGGCTGCATGCTATATGCCAAACCCTTATTACCTGCTGCAAATTCCGGTTGCCCCCCTTTTCAAAGCATCATCTTGTAGTACGGGTTCGCTTTATGCCTCCACCCCATTTTTTTTAGGGGGGAGGGTTTTTTCGTAACACTTTTTCTCCCCGCATTAAAGGCCACCTGCCGCGGAGTGAGAGACTACTTTTTATTAGTTATTCGATGGCCCTCTGAATTTCCTTCTACACGTGTTTTGATTCTACCACGCTCATTGAGTCGCACTTTTCCCACTCTATCCACCGTATCCTTTTTTTTCTTTATCCCTCTCCCTCGTTCGGATGGGGACCCCCCTTTTTTCCCCTCGTTTTTGTCCGTCCCTTGCCAACTTGCCATAATGCGGTATGCGTTTCCCCAAATCCCCCCCCCCCCCTTCCTTCTCAATCTGCGTCCACCTAGGTAGTGCAACCTCCGCTCTTGGGCACCTCTTAACGCACACTAAGCATCATCTCCAGTTGAGCAGATTATGCGATGTTTCTTAAATCCCCGTTGCGTGAACGAATATCTTCCCGTCGCTATCTCCATCGAGCACCGGCAGTTGAACTAGACAGTTATTCAGTTAGCATATGCATTAATAGGGGTACTCGGACAGGAGTTTTACGAATCTTGAAGTCACGCGGAACGCGGGAGTTTGGTTTAAAAACAGCAAATTTTTGTAAATCAAGGGATCATCCATAAAGGACGTCCTTTATTTTTCCAGGTTTTTAGACCTCCCCCATCCCCCCCTGTCCGCCCTTGTCCTGTTTATGTAACCACCGCCAACCACAAGTCCCGTCCAATTTTGAAAACAGCTTCTTGATTACATAAGCAATTTTTAATATGCTCTTTATAAATTTTTACATTGAAAATATTACCATTAGTGAACCACAGACTTACAGAATTTCATAGGGAACAGGAAATTTCCCCTAACAAAATACCAAACCACTCAGTTTTAAAGGTCAAAATGAACGCTTTATCCATACAGGGGCAGTAATATATTTAATACTCGATGCATGCAGGCTTTGTAAGCTGAAAGCAAATTTTCCTATAAATTGACTAGCAAGAAAATGAATATAATGCAATCAATTTATCATCTAAAACTGATGACAGTTTAAGCACAAGTTATCATCCGAACGTCCACTTTCCTTGACATCCCCCCCTCCTCCCTCCCTTTGCCGGACGTCCTTTATGGATGGCCCCCAATGAGCTTGTCGATTTTCACACGTGAGATGTCATTCGTAAAGTTTCTATCCGAGTCCCCCCTAATGTTTCACGTAATGGATGTGAAGAAAATTTTCGGTCGGCATTAGACATATGACGCATCTTTAATGGCGCGACAATGAGTTACGAACTTCCCATCAGGAATGGCGGATGAAGAATCTGAACGTTCCTAAATTGTAAACGGGTGGTCGATTCGTTAACCGCGTAAATTAAAATGTGGCTAATGAGCACCCCCTCCTCCTCCTCCTCTTCCAACGTACATCTCCGACGATGTACATGTAATTGATTTACTGAATTCACTGTCGGATTAGAGGAAAGTATACCGAGTGACTTCCTGATGCGTTGACGTCAATTTCCAACAGCCGTATGTTCGGTGTTCGTTTCATCCATTCAATGGATTTTTTTTATTGTACAAAAACCAGCCGCAAAAAATGCAGTCGACAAATATGGAAGAGAGAGAGATTATTGATCATGTTATAAAAATGAACACCTCGTTGATAACGGCCGACTTCATTTGCCATTGCCATTTTCTGCGTGGAATGAAATGGTGCGCATCTCCGTGGATTTCTGACATGCAGATATAGAGGCCAGGTAAGCGCGAGTATATACAGTATGGGGTAGCACCTTTTCATCCGTCCCTTCAGGACCATTGCAACGTGGGAAGGTCAGTCGTTTTTCCCTAGCTTCCCTCGTGTTCGTTCTCTAATGTTTCTTCTATTGTTCATCATCGGATTGACGTTGCCTAGCAACCAACCACCTGGCCTCTTGGCTTTGCCTGGCGTCGCCGCCCACTTTTTGACGATGGACGGCTTATCGACCCCTTCTTTTCCACTTACCTGCCTCTTTTAGGGAGGCTTCCAGACGAACAAGAAATGTTGGCATATATTGAGGATAACCATTATCATCTCTCTCTCTCTCTCTCGCTACTCTTCGCCTTTTTTACCTTCGCTAATCTGAAACCTCAGAAAAACAATCTCTTTACTCGTTAAAGCCTACACCTGCCACGTATTTTTATTTTTGGAGATACGACCATCGTCATCGCACCGGGGTCTTATCATGATCAGCATCATTGATCGCATTTATAATGTCACTTAACGTCGCGCTGAAGCCAGAGTTGAAAATGCGACGCCGCTGTACGTAGCCAAGGAAACGTTTGAAAATGCCTACCTTTGACAAATGTTCCAACTTCTGAACGTTCAGACCCTTATAGATCATTAGCTTTTGTTTGATGGATGGCGTGTCCTTCCATAGCAGATGATAATTTTCAAGATTTCTCCACGCTCGCATATATTAGTAACGCGTGTAAACCACAAAACTTATAATAGCCGTATACTCCAGAAATGCCGTAGCTTGACGTAGATGGAAAATGTAAATGTAGATAAAGTTCTGTTGGGTGGCGTATTAGCACTAAACATTGCTTGCTCTAAAGCATACTGTACATATCATATGTTAATTAGGCCTACATGTATATAAATAATATACTGTACACACTGTGTACAATGTAACATCAAAATATATATGAACATGTAATATGGTATGTAAAACATGTATTTACATGCATTTTCCATCTATACGTCAAGACTGGCTTGGCGAATTATTTTTTTTCCTTTTCTGTTCCATTCTACATAGGCTTCATTTCTTGATTCTGGTTCAAGTACACGTTGGAACACTGACTATTCGGCCATTAATTTATTATTTATTTATCTTTGCGTTTTGTACCGTTTTTTTATTAGTTTAAAAAATTCCCTAGAGTTAGTTGTCTTTGGGTTTCGCATTGATGGATAAATTGTGTCACTACATGCGCCCAAGTCCGGGTATTACAGTAATATAATATTTAATTTTCGATGGCCGGCGTCTTTTCGGTCATACTTCGCTTTTAAGAGCCTAAAAATCACCCCATGTAAAACAACGCAGGTTTCTCCACCCAAATTCAGATGTTATTTTCTGTGCTTTAACAGCGAGCCACGTAACCAAACTTGGACTATTCCGGTTTTGGGCAACTTGTGAAAGGATTATTTGTGGGAACCGATAAAGCAATTTGACAAATTTGGACATGGAGGTGCGCTGCGCATGCATCGCTCGCCGCCATCCTACATTCCCCATTTATTGCATCGCGATTTAGGATGTGTAAATTAGTGGCTGCTGTTAGGCCTGAAATCTGTAGTTCAACATTGACTCATGTTTCGCCATAAAACTCTTGTTTCATTGAGTGCAAGGGACAGCATGGAAAAAAGAGCAGCATGAAACTAGCGCGCAGTTCGAGCAAAATGTAGCCTTTATAAATTCAAAAAATCGTTTAGCATCAGACTTTAGTTGAACTAAAAGTATACTTAAGTGCGAGTACTTAATTTGTTTGAAACTATTTTCAACTGATACGGAGAGGGACGTTGATTATTCCCCTCTTAAAACGTTCAGATCTAGAGATACTGCTGCTTATCTAAAATATGTTGTCTCTCAAGGAAGGCAAATTAAAAAAAAAAAATTCTTTTAATGTCGAGGTTTTACGGTATGTCGCCATCCTGTTTTCACGGACTCATCGAATTCTTACGTGATACTTGCCCATTGCCATTTTTTTCTCAATAGATAACGTTCCTTAATCCTTATCATTCTATAGTCTATACTGTATGCAGGGTTGCCACTGACCTGCGAAGTCAGGCAAAGTCAGGCAAAATCAGGCAAAACTGAAAAAGTCAGGCAAAGT
>JAQGAO010007688.1:0-11062 GCA_034697705.1 Ommatoiulus sabulosus
TTGGAATTGCAGTCAACCATAAAATTGCCTTTCTTCGTTACAAAAACAAGTGTTAAGTAGTTTACAATTTCAATTTAAGAGTTTTGATATGAACAAATAAAATGTTCTAAAAATTGTTCAAAATTTTTATTTGACATTGCCTTTCATCATTAACATAAGTGTTATGTTGTATTGAATTTATATAAAATATTAATATGTCAAAATAAAAAGTGTTGTTCTGTACGTTTTTTAATATTATTTAAGTCCATGTACATAATGTGTATTAAGAAATACATTTGTGATATATTATCAGATGTATTATGTAGTGTATTATCAAATACATTTGTGATGTATTGTGAAATGTATGTTGGGGTATATTATGAAATACATTTGTTATATATTATGAAATGTATGTTGTGGTATATTATGAAATACATTTGTTATATATTATGAAATGTATGTTGTGGTATATTATGAAATACATTTGGGATGTATTATGAAATACATTTGGGGTGTATTATGAAATACATTTGGGATGTATTATAAAATGTATTTGGAAATACATTTTGGAATGAAAAATTGTCCCAATTGGCATGTATTTTAAAATACATTTTTTTAAATATATTCCATAATACATTTCCTTTCCATGTGGGCAGGTTACGCCATTATTAGTAACTTCTTAACATGTTTCATAAATTAAATCAAAATTAAGTGTAGTTAATAAAAATACGTTCAAAATGTCCAATTCTGGCAAATCATTCACACCGATCCCCCAGGAATTTCATTTTGCTTGTCATTCAGTGATCTACCACGAGAAGTACAAGATTTGAACCAAACCTACACGTTAGTTGTGAGAAAGGATTACAGTCATGGCCGATTTGTTAAAGGAATTATCCCAGCATTCGCCTTAAAGGATTGTGGGTCAAGGATAGCCGACACGGGAATCGAACCCGGGCCTACCGAATGCGAGACGAGAATGCTGACACCTCGCTCGGTACTACTTTACAATGTGGGTTCATATCTTCAATGCGTAGAATAAATAAAAATTAATATGTATTTTAAATACAACATATTGTCAAATTTTGAAACTTTTCTGAGGACAATTTTGTCAAATGTTTCCTCAAATATTTAGAAGACAATTTCGCACAATTTTCAACATATTTTGCCAAATTTTTAACATTTTCTTAGTACAATTTTTCGAATGTTATCAAAATTACTAGAAGACAATTTTTTAAAACTTTCAACATATTTTACCAAATTTTAAACATTTTTTAAGGACAATTTTGCGAAATTTTGCAAATGTTAACAAACTTGAATGTAAATGTTCTTAACGAACTTCATCTCTAATTTAAATTCTAGAACGAATTTTCTTATTTTTTAAAATTATAAAACGAAACGAAATAATAATTTTTTCATCTCATCTTCGAGTTTCAATATTTGTATAATTTTCTCTAACATACGTTTGAGAAATTTATAAAAAAAATAAATAGCTTCTCACTTATATTTTCTCACAATCTTGAACAATTTTTGTTATGTAAATTAATGTAAAAAATCTTTTCGACATTAGCTACGTAAAAAGAAAAAAAACTACTTATAAATATTTTACTAATTTTTCAAATAATGCTTTAATTTGTACATTTTACAATCATAAAATCAAACTTTTTTTAAATACCTTATTATAAAATTCAATTAAATGGTGTCAGTAAATAAGGTATACGACCAAAATCTCCCAGCAAGGAATTTATATTTAAAAAACTGACGTCTTTAGGTTGATTAAAAACAGTCGCTTAGCGTAAAATTATGTAAATTAATTTTCATGTAATGTTTCATGTAATTTTTATGTAAATTAATTTTAAAAAATTCTACCACTGGACCACCGATGTGGACTCTTTAATAACGGATTTTGTTTTAAGAATAAAAACTTTATCAAAAACTTAATTATCGAAATTAAAACAAAAATTTCAATTTAAATCGAATTCAGATTAATATTAATTAAGTCAATACAAATTTACTGTAAAAAAGTGATTTTGTATCAATTTGAACGACCTGCAATTTATTTTTGTTTCGTATTTCTCGAAGATTGAGTACCTGCTTCGTAGCATTCATATTCGAAAAGAATCAGACTTTATTTATACAATTTTTTAACATTTTCGTTTACTTAAAAATAATTTAATAAATGTTAGAAGAAAACGAGTCATTAATGGCTGAAAAAATTAATCAAAAAAGCCAAATAAATTCTTATTTTTTAAGCATTTTCTGAGATTTTTCGGATATTTATTGAGCAGGGGTAAGTGTCTGAGATTCCTTGGTAGAATGCTAGAGGCCTGGGTTCGATTCCCGGTCGATGCCCCATATATTTTATAATTTTAATACTTTCAATTAATCTACGTAGTTGTAGGGTAAGTTACCCTAAGTCTGAGTATAGTATACGACTTAAGTAAACAACCATTGCAGGTGACATCTGACCCTCACTTGCTCTTTTTATGATATTTTCTACTTAGTTACTTGAAAATGATTGATTCGATGATTTTCAAATTTTCAAATTAAAGTAATATTTTAAAACAAATGAGTAAATATTCATATAAGCAATTTTCTTTCTTTCAAAAGTGAATGTCGAAAATGCATTTTACTAGAGTCTAAATATAAAACAAAAATATTTAAATTAAAAGTGAAAATCGGTTTTTACAACATTTCTTTTACAAAAATATTGAAAAATATGTTGTAAATTAGGCGAAATTGTCTTCTAAATATTTAAGTTAAGGAAACATTCGCAAAATTGTCCCCTAGAAAAGTTTTAAAATTTGACAATATGTTAAAAGGTGTAAAATTTTTTTAAATGCATGCAAAATTGTCTTCTAAATAATTTTGTGAACTTTCGCCAAGTTGTTGAAAATTGTACAATATTTGTGAAAACATTCGCAAAACGGTACTCAGAAAATGTTGAAAATTTGGTAAAATGTGTTGAAAGTTTTTAAAAATTGTCTTATAGTAATTTTGAAAACATTCACAAAATTGTACTGAAAAAATGTTGAAATTTGGCAAAATTATTTTGTAAATACATAGTAATTTTTATTTATTTAATGCATTAAAGATATGAAACCACATTTTAAAGTGTTACCGAGCGTGGTGTCTGAGTGGTTAGCATTCTCGCCTCGCATTCGGTAGACCCGGGTTCGTTTCCCGTGTCGGCTATCCCCGATTGTGGTTTTTCATGGTTTCCCACAATCGCTTTAGGCGAATGCTGGAATAGTACCATTAATAAATCGGCCATGACTGTATTCCTTTCTTACAACCTATGCCTTAAATAACGTGTGGGTTGGTTGAATTCTTCGACTGAAGCGTTTGCTTTAACATTAGGAAATAACATTTTATTTTTTGATCACTTCCGTTTCTCGTTATTTGTCACTGACGAAAATGCTCTCATTTTGCAAAAAAAAAGCAAAGTCAGGGAAGTTTAAAACGTAATTTCTATGAGAAACCTGTTATGGAAATTTCGGAGAATCGATATGGACGATAAAATCGCATCGATAAATCTTTAATTGTTTATTTGTACAGGGTTCCCCCAGACCTGGAAAACCTGGAAAAGTATGGAAACTTGAAAATAACCTGGAAAAGTCAGGGAAGAATAGCTTATTTTAAAAAAGTCAGGGAAATTTAACACAGTCATGGCGATCCATAATTAATACTTCTACATGGTTAGCTTAGGGTCTATTTTCCGAGTAGAATTTTGCATAATTGTCCTTGTTTTCCAATTAAAAATTTGCAAAACTTTCCACGTTTTCCGAGTAGAAATTTGCTTAATTTTTCACGTTTTCCTTGTATAAATTAGCAAATTTGTCCGCGTTTTCCGTGTACAAATATTCGAAATTCTCTAGGGTTTCCGAGTACAAATTTTCCACATTTTCCGAGAACAAAAATTGCGAAATTTTCCACTTTTTCTGAGCCCAAATTTTCAACATTTTCTGAATATAAAATTTTCTTATTTTATAAAATGTTCACCCAATTTTTTTTTTTTTTTTTTTAAAAAAAACGAATGTTGAAAATGTCTTTTACTATAATTTAAATTTTTTAAGAACAGGTGTTAAAGACTTAAAAAAACGTGAGATTTTTTTGTTTTAAACTTTTCTTGAACGTAAGTCTAAGAAAATTGTACAAATAACGGATAAAAAAACAAAGATCATGACTTTCAAATTTTTAAATTATAGCAATATTTTAACACAAATGAGTAAATATTCATATAAACAATTTTTCTTTCTTTCAAAACTGAATGTCGAAAATGCTTTTACTAGAATTTAAATTTAGGAAAAAAATATTGGCAAAATATGTTGTAAATGTGGGAAACATTTGAGGACACATTCGCAAAATTCTCCTCAGAATATGTTTAAAATTTGGCAAAATTGACATCTAAATATTTAAACAAAAATTCGCAAAATCGTTCTCAAAAAATGTTTAAAATTTGGTAAAATGTGTTGAAAATTTTGCAAAATTGTCTTGTAAATTCATTTAAATTTTTATTCATTTAACGCATTAAAGATATGAAACCACGTTGTAAATTAGTACCGAGCGAGGTGGCCGCGAGTGGTTAGCATTCTCGCCTTGCATTCGGTAGACCTGGGTTCGATTCCTGTGTCGGCTATCTTCGATTGTGGTTTTTCATGGTTTCCCGCAATCCCTCGAGGCGAATGCCGGGATAGTTCCTATATTAAATCGGCCATGACTGTAATCCTTATTTTCTAACAACCTCTGCCTTAACTAGATGTAGGGTTAATCTAGCTCCTCGAAAACTATCCCATTTAAAAAAAAAATAAAAGCAGGGTAGCCCCCAATTTTTTTTTTAATTTCCCTTACTAATATCCAAAATTCCCTGACCAAAACTTGCTCGTTAATCCATATCGATTTTTTTGTCATAATGAAAAAAAAATATAATAATTGCAATGAGAAGTTTGGCAAAACACTAGATTTTGTTACGAGTCTGGCTGAGAAATTCTAGGGTGGATTGAAGAGGATTGGGGATAAAGCTGCTAGCAGACTGAGTGCAATGATAGCATTTTGCCTTTATTTGGAAAAATGTCCCTGACCACTCACAAATTTCCCTGACATTTCAATGACTTTTTTGACTTCCCTGACCTGTGGCCACCCTGTGAAGGTCAGGGAAGTTTAAAATGAAATGTCTACGGTTACAAATTTAGATAATTTTCCACGTTTTCCTGGTACAAATTAGCAAAATTCATTAGGTTTTCTGAATACAAATTTTCCACATTTTCCGAGGACAAAATTGCGAAATTTCCCACTTTTTCCGAGCTCAAATTTTCAACATCTTCCGATTAAAAAATTTTCCCATTTTTTAAAAAATGTTCAAACAATTTTTTTAAAAAAAATTTAAGTTAATTTTCAAAATTGTCGTTAGTAGATTTTTAAAAAAATATTTTCCAGTGTCGATTTTGGAAAATATATGTTAATTTTTCACGTGACATTGGTAAGGGAATTTTTTGTTAAACGTGGAAAAGTCAGAGAAAAGTCAGGGAAGTTAAAAATGAAATTTCTGGGGGAATTCTGTTGTACATAATTTGCCAGAATTGGACATTTTGAACGTATCCAAACTGATTTTGGATCATTGCGAATGTTCGTTTACGTTTGATAAAATTCTGAAAATAAAATTTTAATTAGGTTCCCTTAATTTTAATTTACTTTATGATACATGTTAGGAAATTTCCAATTATCGCGTAACCTGTTAAGCATCCTTGGCGTAATTTTGTATACAATACAGGGTTAATCCCCCAGAAATTTCATTTTCAACGTCCCTGACTTTTCCAGGTTTTAAAAAAATTTCCCTGATCAATGAGAACGTGAAAAATTGTCATATTTTCCAAAATTGACACTGGAAAATATTCTTTTAAATTCTACAAATGACAATTTTTAAAATTAACATAGAATTGTTTTTAAAATTTAAAAAAAAATTGCTTTAAAAAATTTTTAATATGGGAAAATTTTGTAATTCGGAAAATTTAAAAAAATGTGTGCTCGGAAAAAGTGGGAAATTTGGAAATTTTGCCATCAGAAAATGTGGAAAATTTAAAAAAATTTGTACTCAAAAAACATGGGAAATTTTGCAAATTTGTATTCGGAAAACATGGAGAATTTTGCTAATTAGTACTCAGAAAATGTTGAAAAGTTTTGAAAATTTCTACTTGGAAAATGGGCCCTGACTAAACTATAAGACGTATCAATTTTTGATTGCCCTGACTGCGTTAAATTTCCTTACGTTTTTCAAAATAAACCGTTCTTCCTTGACTTTTACGGGTCATTTTCACGTTCCCTGAATTTTCCAGGTTTCCAGGTTCGATTCCCGGTCGCTAATTCTTTTTATTTTCATTTTTTTTTTCAAATAATCTACATAGTTTTGTAATAAGCAATAGTTTTTTTAAAAAAATCAAAGCAGCAATTCTACGTAGTATAAGACGCAGTTCCAAATAGACGGCAACCAAAGAAAAATTTACTAATTAAAGATTTAGTGAAAATATATCTCAATTTGTTTAAAATTCTTGAATTATTATTATGATTAATACTTTCGTTAATCAGTTAGCTAATTTAAGTCGTATTAAAAACGTTATTGGAAAAAAATAAAAATCATCAACAGCTCAGATTAAAATTTAATAAAAACAGCTAATGACCAAAAGGATGACCAATGTGGGCAACCTTTGGTCATCGGCTTAATAAACTCGCGTTTATGGGATAAATTGAAACTGTAGCATTTCCTAAAATCGTTTAAATTGTTCGAATAAATTTAATAGAAAAGTAAAAAAGAAACACATGCATCGACCAGGAATCGAACCCGGGTTTCTCGCGTGGGAGGCAAGCATTTTAACACTGACCCATGACCCGATGCTTTGCGGGTCTGCTCAATAATTTCAAATTTTTCACTTGGTTTTGTGTCTAATTTTTTTGAACAATAACTGATTTTTTTTAGAGTAAAAACTAAGAATACACGAATTTCAAAATATATCAAAAAAAATAAAATAATTCAAAATTTAAATTTAATGAAATTAAGTCAAATCTAAAATATTTGAATTTCGAAACACAAAAATTTCAAATTTCCTGCTTTTAAAATATTCGATATAAATTTTATGTTCAAATTGTTCGAAATATTCGAGTTTATTCTGGAAAATATTATATTATTTAAATTTTAAGCTTCGAAATACTAAAAATTCAAGCTTTTACGTCTAAATATTTAATATTCTGCTTTAAAATAAATTGGATTTTATATATTTTAAAATAGAAACTTGTTTATACATTAAAATATTGCGTTAACTAAATTTAAATTTTTCGAAATATTCGAGTTTATTCTGGAAATTATTTAACCATTTAAATTTTAAGCTTCAAAATACTAAAATTTCAAGCATTTACGTCTAAATATTTAATATTACGCTTCAAAATATATTGGATTTTATATATTTTAAAATATGAACTTAAGTTTGTGACCCGCTTCTGCTTAAAAATTAAAATTACATCAGGGTCACATAGAGGTCACATTTTATTCTTCAAATTGTCAATTAATGACCTTCGTCATGCTGCCGAAATACCTCACCAGGTGCACACGAGGTGACCTGGAGAGGTCAGACAGGAGTTTTCGGGGAGATGCGTCGAGCGATCATCTTGAGCGGGTGTCCGCTCTCATCCGACTTAATGCAACCTGGTTAATAATGGGACGACTTGGATATCAATAGGATCGTAATTCGTGGCTGACTTGTGATTTTGGATCGTCAACGGGGATCATTTGAAATGAGTCTTGGCGACTTGTGCTATCGATTTTAATCGCTTCGAGACGACGTAAAATCCGGAGGAGGCGGAATGCCGACTTTGGTGTCGTGCCCGAGGTTAAGCAACAGGGTATCCAGTTTCGATGTGCGCTATTTAGCGAAGTCTTGAATGCTGAGAACTGGAATTTGGTGTGTGAAAACTGACCTGAGACGAACTAGAAGTGTGGACGCGCAGTCGTATCCAGCGTTGACAATTCGGCCTTTGATTTCCAAGATTATGCTGGTGAACGTTCGTATGGCGTATTAATGTGTCTCCTATTGTGTAGAGGAGTGATTTTATCGTTGATCTATTTTAATCATACATGTGGTTAATTCCACATTTTAATTGGAAATTCTCCGTTAATGAGAATTCGTTTTAACTGTTTCACGCATAAATAAATCAGTTGTAAGACTTTACTGTCCGAAAGTGTTAAGCGTGATAATTTGGGGATCGTACTGAAATTGATTGTCTAATTGCTCGGCATCCACATAGTGGCTGAATTGAGTTAGTTCAAAATCACGCGGTAACAAGTTTATACATTAAAATATTGCATTAACTAAATTTAAGTTTTGAGCTTCGAAATGTCCAATTTCTAGTTTCGAAACACAAAATTTCAAATTTCCTGAAAATTTTAAGCTTCGAAATTCTAAAATTTCATGCATTTACGTGTAAATATTAAATATTCTGCTTAAAAATATATTGGATTTTATATATTTTAAAATATAAACTTAAGTTTATACATTAAAATATTGCATTAACTATAGTTTAATTTTAAGCTTCAAAATGTCAAATTTCTAGTTTCGATACACAAAATTTCAAATTGTTAGTTTCGAAACACAAAATTTCAAATTTCCTGCTTGCAAAATATTCGATATCAATTTTATGGTCAAATTGTTCGAAATATTCGAGTTTATTCTGGAAAATATATTACTATTTAAATTTTAAGCTTCGAAATACTAAAATTTCAAGCATTTACGTCTAAATATTTAATATTCCGCTTTAAAATATATTAGATTTTATATTTTTTAAAATATAAACTTAAGTATATACATTAAAATATTGCATTAACAATATTTCAATTTTAAGCTTCGAAATGTCAAATTTCTAGTTTCGAAACACAAAATTTCAAATTTCCTGCTTTTAAAATATTCGATATCAATTTTATGTTCAAATTGTTCAAAATATTTGAGTTTATTCTAAAAAATATTTAACTATTTAAATTTTAAGCTTCGAAATACTAAAATTTCAAACATTTACGTGTAAATATTTAATATTCTGCTTAAAAATATATTGGATTTCATATACTTAAAATATAAACTTAATTTTGTTTACATGGAAAACAAAATTTCAAATTTCAAGCTTTTATTTATACGATTTTTGAGATTTTATTTATACTTTTTATTTATATTTATTTATATTTATTATATATTTTTATTTATATTTATATAAATATTACATTTTCTGTATGGAAGTATTCAAAAATATTGAATTTTCAGCTTGAAAATACTTCAATTTCACGCTTCAAACAACATAATTTTAATTGTTTTAATTCTCAACACGTATTCGAGACCCCACCTTTTCCGATGTGCTTTTTTAATCTAATTTTTAATCGGAAATTTTATTTAAAGGTCGTCGACGAGCGTAAAAATATCAGCGAAATTCCCGAGTGGTTCAAAGGGGCCAGGCTCAATTTTGCCGAAAACCTCTTGCGATTAAAGGGGGACAAAATAGACCTCTACGAAGCGGGTACGTAACTAACATTTAAGTTTTAAATTTAATTCCAAAGAAAAGAAAATCACGTCCAATCAACCGAGCTACAGCTCAAAAAACCCTAAGCACGTTAACGTTGTAAGGGGCTCGCTAAGGGGACCAACCCTGAGAAAACCTGATCATTTTTTCAAGTTTTTTCAAGGTGGAAATGACAGGAAAACGTTAGGTATTTTTGGTAAAAAAAACAACGAAACTTTGTAAATTGAAAAATGTACCCGTCGAAATTACGTTTTTTTTTCCCGTAACTTAATTCGTATAAGTTTGAAGAAATATATAAGTAATTTTTTTCAGCTAATTCAAAGGTCTATCTATACCTTTTGAATTAGCTGAAATTAGTTGAATTTGTAGTAATTTTTCGCAGAATTTAGAAGCACGTTTTTAAGATAGATTTAAAATAACGTTTTGCAAAATTTTAAATGCAATTTTCGATTTTTAATATTTAAAAGCAATTTAAATGCCATTTTCGAGTGATTTAAATGCTATTTGCAAGTAATTTAAATGAACTTTTGATGAATTTAATCTCATTTTTAAGTAATTTAAATGCAATTTTCAAATTATTTAAATGCAATTTTCAAATTATTTAAATACTATTTCCAATGAGCTTAAATGCAATTTTCGATTTATTCAAATGCAATTTTCAACGAATTTAAATGCCATTTGCAAGTAATTTAAATGTACTTTTCGATGAATTTAAATGCCATTTTCAAGTTATTTAAATACAATTTTCGAGTTATTTAAATTCTATTTTCAAGTAATTTAAATGTAATTTAAAAGCAATTTTCGAATTATTTATAAGCAATCTTCGAGTTATTTAAATGCAATTTTCAATGAACTTAAATACGATTTTCAAGAAATTTAAATGCAATTGAAAAGCAATTTTAGAGTTATTTAAATGCAATTTAAAAGCAGTTTTAGAGTTATTTAAATGCGGTTTTCGAGTAATTTAAATGCAATTTTCAATGAATTTATATGCAATTTTCGAGTTATTGAAATGCCATTTTCAAGAAATTTCAATTAAATTTCATTAAAATTTTCACGTTAATTAATTTTCATTAAACTTTTCACATAATTGAAATTTTCCCGTAATTTCCAATTATTTTTGTATATAATTTTTACGAGTATAATTTTATATCATTATAGAGAATATTATTGAACTTAAGGCTTTTTAATTAGGTTATTTTTTTAAAATTTCATTAAAAATAATAAATTTGAGCATATTTTACAAAGTTTGCTAAATAATTCCCGAAAAATGTCTTTAGTATATTTATTCATTTATTTTTTCAAAAACTATACCAAACGTTTTTAATCATCAGCTCCAATTTTAAACGACACTCGATTAAGATTAATGATTAATTATTCTTTCGACCTTCCTATTAACGGCCGTTTAAAATTTTTATTTCAAAATAAAAAACACTTTTATTCCTGAATCAATCGGATATAAAACGATATACAGGGGTGTCCGAATAGTCCCTATTTTTTTTTGGGGGGGGGGGGGTTGTTTCCGATAATATTTTTG
>JAQGAO010007689.1:0-11061 GCA_034697705.1 Ommatoiulus sabulosus
CAGGCAAAGTCAGGAAAAAATGAGAATAAAATGGACAAAAGTCAGGCAAGTCGATTTTTCAAATGTGGTGGCAACCCAGTATTTTGTTTCAAAGACAGTTGCAGAAATAAAATGAAATAAGTTTGATAATTGTTTTTAGATTTATAACGAAGGGAAAAACTGGGAATTTTTACAATTTTTAACTTTGAATTTAGCAGATAAAAATGCTATTTTTTAATGAATTTAATAAATTTTAAAGATTGGGAAAATTTAAAATGAGAAATTTCAATTTCCTACTTATTTTCCTTGACCGTCTGTAGAATGTTTTTTTTTTTTTAAAAAAAAACAATTTAAAAGTTTCAATTTTACAATTTTAATTTGATCAATACATGTAACATAAAAATAGTAGTGTTTAATAATTATAAATTATAAAGCATGGGCAATTTTAAAATGAGAAATTTCAATTTCCTACTTATTTTCTTTGGAAGTCTGTCGAAAAAAATCAATTTAAAACTTCCAATTTTATAATTTTAATTTTGAAAAGCGTTGCTTAGTAATCAGTACATGTAACAGAAAAAAACAGCAGTGTTTAATGAATTTAATTTTAAAGTGCGGGAAATTTTAAAATGAGAAATTTCCAATTTATACTTATTTTCCTTGGCTTATGTTGAAAAAAAACTTATCTGAACTTTAATTTTATGTTTAAAAAATCCTTAATGAGAATGAGCCATCATACTCGCAGTGCTGCAAATTTTTTAACATTTTCATGATCATTTTTTGAATAAATAAATTTGTCAAGAATCCAAAACTGAACACGGAGATTTTATTAAGTCCATTTTTTCGTCTTGGCCGGCCGGAAGTTGAGATCACGTGGTCCCTTAATATATTGTAGGCAAGGAATCTAACATAGCAATTCTGTTAGCAAGGATTGCCCAACGTAAGGGGAATTCCCATCATTCAGAATCATTATTGCACTCTTGCAATGCATATTTACCACACCTGAATAACCTCACCTTATCACTGCGACTGCAATTAGCGCACAACTTCCGGGTCAAAATTTCGTCGTAAGTTTGCTTCTTCCACGACTGATATTTCAACAATCCTTTTTGAAAGTAAACGTCTAATTTGACTTCGGTTTCCATGAAAACGTATGGCCCAAGTACCTGGAACTAACAACATTAATTCCCCCTGTATCAATACGAAGTTATTTTGGCATTAACCAAATTATCAATTAGAAGAAAATGTGACGTCAATTAAGGGAACTCCAATAATTCAGTAAAAAAGACATTGGAATTGACGTCAACCATCCCATGCACTGACGCATTGATCATGAATATTTGAAAGACAATCAGTCACAGGGATTCATCGGAAGATATTAATTATAGCTGGGGATATACATGCTGTAATTGATTTTCTGTTTCTAGTATTTGAGAAGAAGACGGCAAAAGCAGGTTTTTGCAATTTTTGGGATGTCATTTGCATTTGATATAGTGCGTAAAACTAATGTACCTTAGGGTCTTCCCCGAGGTTAATGAATGCGTTGGCATTCGTCATGTTCCAAATTTGTAACAGGTTGTACTTGGTTTGATTCCTGTTGTGCAGCTTGAGAATGAACAAAATAATATACAGTAATGTAAGAAAACACCCTATATACCGTACAGTTAGACTTTATATCTTCTTAAATACTTTTAGGCCAGCTTTAATAATCCACAAACTAACAAATATACTCAAAGACTTTAAACTTTAATGGATACTGTATGAGCAACTAATATCTTTTAATTGAATGATTAATCAAAACCAGATAAAAACAATGAATCGTAAATGTTTTTCGCAAAAACATAGCTCTAAATTAGTCATTCTTACCTATTGACATAAATACTGACATAAATAGATATTGGCCAACAAACAGTATTAATTTGTTCAGAACTGAACATTTCAATAAATAATTCTATTGTTATTTAAACATTATTAATAATTAAATAAATTAATAAATTAAGATGGAATTGCCAAGATCTGAAAAGTTAGGCCACTAATAGCAAATAATTGCAGAAACTTTCAGCTTATTTCACGTAATTCTTACAATATAAATCATTTTTTCTATCTACATGTATATAATTATTCAATTATTATTTATTAATCATCCTTATTTCTTGAGAAAATATATTATTAAACATGTATTTTGCACATATTTGAAATACTGCGTGTGCGTTACGTATATCATAAATTTAACAGTTATTGTAAGAAACGTGTAAAATAACACATTTATTGGCAATGATCTGACTGCATATACTGTATTGTGGAATTAATTAGCATAATATGAGTAAAGTGATCCAAGAATTCTTGAAGAATGTTTTCACGTCGTATAATATTGCAGTAAATATGTTATTTGCCTATAAGGGCATATCTTAATTGTTTCAGTTCTTGAACAAAATTGTTTATAACAATTCTCTAAGTACACCTATAGGAAAAGTTGGGATAATTTCATACCCAATCAGCGTAATCGTGGCTTAAATTAGATGTGATGCAGCTTCTGGCTAATCTTCTTTCCTTAATATACTTCGGAAATTCAAGCCCTAATATTAAACCTGGAAAAAATGATATACTAAATCAGCGGTGAGCACTCAGGATAGTTTGCAACGGTTTGTCCCATGATCATGTCAACGATGCAATTTAAGTGAGATCTGTAATTACATTTATGTTCTTTAACAAATTATAAAAAAAATTAAAACAATAAATTAGGAAATCAACTGTCAGTCAATTAAACGAGGGGCTATTCGAAGCTTCCGAGAATTTGAATAGTCATTTAGCCTCTCGCCGTCAGGTTTTTAGTTAGTTCTTTTAGAATCAGTTTGGAATATTTTTATCATCAACAATTGACCCTAAAACACCAAATCCAACCAAGCCACACCTTATTTGAAAGTTGGCCAAGACGCATAACACCGAAGCTTTCAGTGATTGCATTTTACCAGGCAAAATATGTCAAAAAGATTTTATTTTCAAAACCAAAAATGTCCGGAATATTTGATTAACCCCCCGTATTCACAATGATGTTCTTTTCAAGCAAAAAACTTTTTTTAATTTAATAAGACCATTTTATCTTCAAATAAGACCATTTTTTCTTCAAATAAGACCATTTTTTCTTCAAGATAACCATTTTAGCCTTTAACGGAAATGCTCATTTCAATCCAAATTCAATGACAAAAACATCTAAGCTAACAATGTTTTGAGGAAATTGTAAGTTATCTACTAAAGTGCTATGTTTTTTGGGCGAGATGATTATTTTCAAAGTGCATGTTGCATGTTGTACGCATATATTGTTGCTACGAGGTTTTGGTGCATATTCCAAATAATTTATGGTAATAATAAAACCTTAATTATCTTGCAGTTGAAACATAAAACAACTTAAAATGAATGTTGCTTTTTGTATGCATGTTGCACTTGAGAATTAATGGTAACGAATTAAACATAATTGATGTTAATAATAAAGAATTAATTATTGTATAGCGAAGGGATTATTTCAAAAATTCAGTTTCAAACCTAAAGCAGTATGAAAATCGGGTTGCATGCTGTTAACATGTTGCACATGCGAAGTTTTAGTGCATATTCAAAATAAATTATGGAAAAATAAAGAATTAATTATTTTATGGCGAAGTGATAATTTCCAGAACACTGTTTCAAACATAAAATAATATGAAATCAATGTTGCATGTTGTTAGCATGTTGTACCTGCGAGCTTTTGATGCATATTCAAAATAATAAATGGTAATAGGAAAGAATTGATTATTTTATGGCGAAATGATAATTTCAAAACACAATTTCAAACAAAAGGCAATATGAAATTCATGTTGCATGTAGCATGTTGTTAGCATGTTGCAAATACGAAGTAATGGTGCGCATTCAAAATATTTTATGGTAAATATAAAGTGTTTAATTATTTCCAAAACACAGTTTCAAACATAAAGTAATATGAAATCAATGTTGCATGTTGCACGTTGTTAACATGTTGCACCTGCGAGGTTTTGATGCATATTCAAAATAATTTATGGCACTAATAAAGAATTAATTATTTTATGGCGAAATGATAATTTCCCAAACACAGACGTGAAGCAACACGAAATGCACGTTGCACTTGCAACATTGGCAAAAACAGTGGACA
This sequence comes from Ommatoiulus sabulosus, assembly GCA_034697705.1. Lineage (NCBI taxonomy): Eukaryota > Metazoa > Arthropoda > Diplopoda > Julida > Julidae > Ommatoiulus > Ommatoiulus sabulosus. The sequence continues at coordinate 4,136 of JAQGAO010007689.1, forward strand.
TTGGAGTCCACGGAGTAATTAATCACGCTTCTGGGCATCGTTTATTTGTTTGTCACGAAGCTTATCATAAATGAAAATTAGGCCCAATAAAGCGTGTTATGGCTTCTGTAATGACGCCTGTCTTGTTTACACCAGTGTCTGAGATGGCCCTTGGGGGACACGCCGGATGCATCAAGTGCCATCATCAAATGGGTTGATGGCTTCGTTGAGTAATCCACCTCCGCAGGAACGTGAGGTGATGGGTGTGTGGGGTGAGATTGCATGGACGTTTGAGTTTGGTAGAAACCATCCCTTTTAATATCAGTTTTGTTGATGCACGCATATATCATCGCCCAATCGAAGGAATGAGGGTGGGGATTCATTGCGTTTAGTCACGAGCTGACGAGCAGGATGTGCTTGGGAACGAGAAATTTTTTTTTCACGAATTCACGGAATATAAACACGAGATGGTTTTGAACATGGGAAAAGTCGGCCAGATTTGTTGCAAAAAGCTGCCCTTGATCGATTGACTAAAAGCTCACATTGACCCCCTTTCATCGAATTAAGCTGCCCTACTGGCCTGCTCCAAATGCCGTTTTTGTATTTTTTTTAATTTGCACGAGGGGATTTATGGAAATTAGTGATGTTGGTGTGCTTCAGGCTCATCAGGGATGGGTACAGTTTTACACCTATTCGTGGCATGGTTTTTTTCTCCTTTTGGAACGAATTAGGTCGGATTTGTTACGGAAGCAGATAACGGAGTCCCAAATTGCCGAAATCGGAGATCCGTTTGCTGGAATCATGCAAATTAGGTGCAGAGTTCTATTTTTGGGAGTTGATTGTGAATCTACGCAACTTTAAATTATGATAGCTTTCCTATCGTAAATGTTTGCAAAGTTATTCAAAAATGTCGAGGCAATCGTTTGTTTTTTGTTGAAAACCAAACAAAATCATGGAAAAAGATAACTGTGTTTTATGACCTCTACCTTAATTTGCATACGGCCTTTGTATCTTTATTCATTTTTATAATTTAGTTTAATAGCCATGAATGTAGCAGATTTACAGTATTTACAAGTTTCATTGATTGTTTTTACATATTACGTTATACTTCCGTGTTGAACGCAAAACAAAGATGTTACAAATATATATAACATATTGTAACAATATGTATATATATATAAGAAAATATAAATATGTTTGTTATTTATTTTTTAAGATTATTATTTATATTGTTATTAAAATTAGAGATATATATATACTATATGTATTATGTATATATTCATCTTAATTCTAACTGATGTCTCATTTCATACTTTCTTCAAAAGACATTTTTTATTTACTGAAGACATACAACTGAAATTACTCATATGAGATTGAATATGAATAATTTTACTTTCTTCAATGTAGACGTCTAGGATTTTAACATATGATGTATGTCAATAGAATACATAAAAAAGTACCTACACAATAATTAGTTATCATTACAAAGGTATGAAGCACAATTATGTTGACACGATATATACTGGTATAGGTAATGACTACTAATTAAGATAACATAGTTGCAAGTTATATTTGGTCATGAATGTCGTGCGTTTATTGTTATAGTTTACGATAGTGTAACGAACAACTCTTTACAACGTGAAAATCATGAAGTTAAATTAAATATAATTACGTGTTCAACAAATTACAAAATTAAAATTCATTTATTATTCTGGAAAAATAGGAAGAAATCGATTATAAAATCTTACGAAATTAAAATGTGTTTATGACTATGGAAAGATTGGACGAAATCGATTAAAACATTTAATGAAAATACATGTAATAAAACAGAAACAATTTTTAAAACAATAGTGTGACATTTTTTTAGATACATGTACAGTGTATATGTGAATTTCAAATTTGTTTGAACTGTTCAAAACTCAGCATTTAGTTAACATAATAGTATATTTTATTCCGAAATTTGTGTAATTATTAGAGGGCGGATAAAAAACCCGATTTGAACAGAGCAAAAAATACATTTTTCAGAACTAACTTATAGATTTAAACAAATTTTATCACAATTCGTCAAAAAGTCGTCCACATAACAATTTAATTTGGCGAATTTTTCTATCTTTGGTAACTTCTTTGAGAATTTGTCGAAATTTATTTTTTTGAAGAATTTTTAGATTGATTTTTTTTGCTACATTTATCATTTATTTTCTTTCTTAGAATGTTGCTATCTTTGGTGTTATAATTTAGCTTTTATATATTGATTTTGTCCCATAAGAGGACACATTTGATGGAATCTTTGAAGATTTCTTGATAATTTTGTTTCACGCGTCTCCAGCACTTCTTAAGATTTGATAAAAATTAAAGATTACTCGGTAAATGAATGATAATTGCTGGTCTATACGGCATGGGATTAATTTGGTAGAATGATTGACAGACTGAAATTAGAGCAAAAATCAATGCTCCCCATAAATAGCCCAAGGAATCGCACAAACACCGCAGAAGAAGTGATTTTTTTCAATTGAAAAAGTTGTATTTTTTTAAGTGAAACTAAGGGATAACAAAAGCAGCACTTACCTATGGAAAGCACCAATGTCCCGGTTAAAACAATACCTGTGCCGAAAATTCGCCTGGAATGGGAATCCTGCGCAATGCTAGCCATGGGAAGACAGTGGCAGCCTTTTGGTTTTTTCGAGTGTGGAGATAGTGTCATCAACAGTCCGTCCCAACCGTGCACCACCATGTAGAAAATGTGTCACGTGCCTAGGTTGCAACTGACAACGACTTTAGAGGGCTTCTTCAACAATGAATGTCCCTCGTCCTCATTGCACTTTACCTGTCTGCCAAGACAGACACTTCCATGTGAGCAGCACTATATCGTAAGGTATATATGGTAATTCCATGGATAACCCGAGGGAGGAGTGGGATTTCTAGCGGTTGCCATGGCTACCAGACAAGCTAGAAATGTGCGTGCATGCATGGATCGCAATGCTGCACTAATTAATAGGGAAAGCCACGTGCTTTGCAGACTCGCAGTTTGGGGTGGTTTGCACTGTGTGACAAAATGTCTGCACTTTACGAATCTGCGTCTTCATCAGCTCGACTATTTGTCAGGGCTAAATACCTCACGAGTATGTTACTCATATCCGATGTTATCTTTTACGAAATTTTTAAAAAGTTTAAAAATGTGAAATTCTCCATTGGCTTTCTTCCATTGGTCCATTCAGCTTGACCAAGGTTGACCGCAGGGTGAGGCACGGAAAGTGACATCTATATAAATATATAAACAAGAGATGTATGTTTGTTTGTATGTTTGTATGTTCCGAGCCCCGTAGCGGAAGATTTTCTTTTTTTTGTTTTGCACGTGATGACGCAAAACGCGTACAAAACGAAAAAAATACTGTTCCGCTACGGGGCGCCATATGTTTTTGGTTTGGCTGTTTGCTTCGGTGTTATGCCTATACTTTCCAACACAAGGTGAGTGTTTTTCATTTCTTTTAGCTTTTCTGGGAAAAGCCGGCTATAGTTTGCAAATAAAATGAAAACATAGTATTTGATCGAAATGTGATTCTAACAAAATGTGTTTGGTATGAAGGGGGAATGAAAACACCGGTATTTATTTTAATATTATTATTAAATTACTAGCAAATGTTTTTATTTTTTTTTGCGAAGGATACGAATCTGTACGATAAACTAGGGGTTGCCATTGAAAAAACGTGTCCTTGACCTTGAAATGACCTGGACGTCATTAATTTATATTAAAATAAATATTTGTGTTTTCATTACCCCTTAACTTTTCATACCAAACACATTTTGTTAGAAACACGTTTCGATCAAATGCTTTGTTTTCATTTCATTTACAAATGTCACTTCCCGTGTCTCACCCTGTATAAGGTGAGGTATTGAAAGTGACATATCTAAGTATGAGAAGAAAAGCATTTAAGGAAAAAAATTATTCAGACAAAAATTTGCTTTCGAGGTGAAAGCAAATTTATTTAATTTATTTTTTTAAAAACTCATTTTTAAATTGTATGTCGTCTTCAAGGTCAAACTTATTTTTTTTACAATCGACACCTCTAGTTTTTCTCACAGATTCTTAATATTCATGTACGCATAAAATTAAGCCAAATTTGTTTGAGTCGATTTTGCATTTGATCGCTCTTTCCACCGGTAATGAGGGGACATGAGGTGTCCATTTAAAAAAAAAATAAGTTTGACCTTCAAGAGATCAACCAACTTTAAAATAAATAACGGTCATCTCTTCCCCCGTGAAAATTAAACAACTTTATCTGAATAATTTTGTTATCAAATGCTTTTTCTCTCTCATATTTAAATATGTCACTTTATTTTTGATTGTTTTCGATGGCAATTTTTCAAAAATAATTTCACGCATAAAATCAAAAATATTCCGTATTTTTTTCTGCCCGTAGATAACGAAGTAAATAACTTACTAGGAAATGTGAATTTCACATTCATAAATTTACAAAGCATTAATTTAGAATTACAAAAACAACTAAAATTTAAAAAGGCGCCATCTAGGGGATCAATACACTTAAAAAAATGGGGTTAAAAAATTAAATCAAATAGCTTCAATATTTTTTTCTGCCCTCAGATAACGAGGTAAATAACTAGGAAATGTGAATTTCACATTCATAAATTTTCAAAGCATTAATTTTGAATTACAAAAACAACTAGAATTTAAAAAAGCGCCATCTAGGGATCAATACAAATCATGTAAATAAATGAAATGAGGTTAAAAATGAGTTTTTAAATAAATTTAAAAATGACTCGTGGGAATGTGAAACTCACAATTCCTTCCTTTACTTAAGAAAAAAACCAAATTTTTATAGAAATTATACAATTTTATACATGTAATTCCCACAGAGATCGAATGAACGTAAGCTAATCGTCAGAAGATTAAAAAATGTTGGCCACGTGGATAATTTATTTGTCATCTTGGATGTTCCTAAGTAAAATACCGAATTTAATGTCCCAATTTGAATTTCAGAGTTTTCGGCACATGGCGTATGGTGAGTGACACGCGAGCGTTTTCTCTCCGTAATTCATCCCCGACAGCTACAGAAGAAATTGCATCTAAATTTAGCACTTTGTCAGTAATCTTGTCTGAGGCTGCTTCGTCTATGCCATGGTGATAATGTTCGTACAGATCCTCCTTTAAAACCAAAAGACTCCGAGGCATCAACAACAAGGATGCCAAGTAACGATCTTCCAGAGCTACCGAACCAGGGTTTTCTTCCGTATCCGGCGATGGAGGATGATACAAATTCAGCAAAGTGTGCGAGCCCAAATTAAGAGTTGAGATGGTGGGGTAGAAGAGCGGTCCGTCCGAATGAGGCTGTGAAAAAAAAAAGGTAAAATCAAACCTTTCTCCCATTTTAGAAATCTTCAAGTCGAGAAACAAAGACACGATAATGAATTCAGTTTTCTGATTCATGAAGGAACCGAGCCAGTTTATTGATTTTTAATATTCATGGAAATGCAATCCAGAAAAATGTTTTTCAAAGAACTTACATGTACTTGAAAGAGTAAAGAAGGGCTATGATGACTAACTTTCAAACGTTACATAATTTGTTTAATTATGTAGTTTAAAAAAAGGTTTATTAAAAAAAAGGGAAAGAAAAAAGTTTAAAATGGCGATGGAACGTGGGGGAGCATTCTGCAAAAATAATCTTTGAACAATTTTGTAAAATATCCATTGGCCAATTTTGTAAAATTTCCATTGGTCAATTCTGCAAAATATCCATTGGTCAAATTTGTAAAATGTCCATTGATGGATATTCAATTTTTCAAAATGTCTATAATTTCCATTGGTCAACTTGTCAAAAATCTAACAATTTTAATAGGTCAGTTTTACAAAATTTAAAGCAGACACATTTTGAGTAGTTTTTTTTGCAAATTTACTATAGTAGTATAATAAAGATGGAGAAGGATAAACTTCACTGAACCTGGAGAAGGTTTAAAATTTTTTTAAAAACTTTAAATTCATTAAATTCATACAATATTTATTGGCCAAATTTGGAAAATATTCATTTTTCAGTTCTGCAAAATATGCAGAATGCATATACGCTCGTACTTCACTGAACCTGGAAAAAGTTTAAAAAGTTCATAAAAACTTGAAATTTCATACAATATTCATTAACCAATTTTGTAAAATATCCGTTATATTGTAAAATTTCCATAATTTCCATTGGTCATGCAACTTTGCAAATTTCTCACAATTTTAAAAGGTCAGTTTTGCGAAATTTTAAGTAGAGGCATTTTTAGTAGTCTTTTTCAAATTTACTATAGTTTTAGAACAAATATGGAGGGAGGATAAATTTCACTGAACCTGGACTTTACCCCCGTATAACTCAGTTCTGTCAGAAACTTCAAGAATATCAGAAATACAATAATCGTGGGTAGGTTCCTAGATGCATAAATAACTCAATCCACGAATAACGGTCATCTCACCATTATTCCTTGTTCTGGAAGATATTCGTTGACCAAAACGTGATTGGGTAGTTTGTCCTCGAAAATTTTCAGGCCTGCAAGTTTGCTCGCATAAATGTCCAGCCATGGAGGAAGGCTTTCAAGGATCATTCCCTTCGGATGGGGCAAACCACCTTAAAAAGTAATACACCAAACTAATTCTATGTAGTATGAACTGCTACCCAGATTGACCAAAAGAATTTGATGATTTACCCCAATTTTGTAATCTTCTGTTGTTGAGCTGCTTCCATTTTGGTTTGGGAGCAGAATATACATTTTTCAGTAAGCTTTTCTCCTCATCTTCTGTGATGAAGTCGGGAATGTAGAGCGCAAAACGAGGTGCCTTGAAATGTAAATACAGTAAAACCTGTTAAGACTAGTGCATGACCACCAAAAAAAAATGCTATGTTGGTCACTGTACACAGGTGGTCACTATACAGAGAATGCGTGAATTACATTAAAATAATGAA
>JAQGAO010007690.1:0-11061 GCA_034697705.1 Ommatoiulus sabulosus
GCCAAGAACACGGATGACGTCATTTAGGATACTCCAGGTGAAAAAGACGCACAGTCTGCTACCCTCAATAGGAACAGTTCTGCTCTAGAGCTGCTCTAGAGTAAGACGATCGAATGCGCCATTAAAAATTAACTGACGAAATCTCTCAGAAGCAGTCTCGAGTAGACCGTTGCGGATGATTTACTGCGGCTTTTATTTAGTTTAGTACCTTGGATACTCTTTTGTTGAAACGAGGTCGATTTCGTCGAAATACACCAATATCTAAGATCCGCAGAATTTCATTTCCAAGAAGTTGGAATTGAACATAAGGGCATTTGGGTTTTTAAAAAGACAATTTTTTGGGCAATTTCTAAAGGGATTGTCAGTAATTTCCACGCTTAGAATTTGATCAAAACATCAGGCGAAGGGGCCGACGTAATTTGCTCTTCAAAATATATTTCCATGTAGTTTAATACGCCATCCTAAAAGCAGTTGTTATACCATCGAGCATGAAAAGAATTTTCTATCAACAGACTTCCATTACGAACCTTTCCACGAAATTTAAGAATCGCGAGACTCTTGTTACGTCTTAAAAAGATGCGGGTCTCCAGCTTGCCGGAAACGTGCAATTTGTCTTTAATTTTGGTGAAGCATGGATTTGGAGCACGACGATAAAAACAACGAGACTGCGATCAAGTAACTCATCAAACAGCGTCTTTTTTATCGAATATAGGTCCTGGCTTTCCAGAAATAAAAGATAGTACATGAACTATATCCTTAGGAGAAAAATTTAATGACAACAAATTGGCGTGGAAAAAAAACTTCTGAAAACTTTAGCTTAAGTGGGCTTATACGTCGTCTTTGAAAAAATATCGAAAAAAACTGCTCGATTGTTTCAAATAGATTCATTAATTCGCTTAAATGATGAAAAAAGTACATGCTTCGAAATCAGGACATTCGCCCGTAGTCATGCTAACGTGCGGTTCTTTTAAGATGGACAGAGAAGCATAGCTTAACCTAATGGTTTCTAGTAGACAGACCCATGATTTAATGTTTCACGTCTTTCATAAATTGTTAAAATTCTCTTTATCATTTACAAACATTTAACAACAAATAAATAACTAGTTCAATTCACGTTTATCCATTATCTATAAAGTCATAAATATTTTACCCATTACAAAATGCGAAAAATAAAGGAAAATAATATCAACGTAAATGGAAACGTTTATCATCGTGTTATCTCATTCTCACGTTAATAAATGAAAGCACACAGTATATGAAATATAAGTATGTGCATGTGCACTCCGTGTCGGCACCTTTCATATCCCCCTGTCCCGAAAAAATACGACTGAAGCGTAAGAATTTATACGGTGGCAGCTCGAACAAAAACATAAAGAACTGACTTCTTTTATTATTTGGCGATTCTTGCTTAACATTAGTTCGATTGAGGCCATTTTAAAAAAAAAAATTTGGTAGTGTCTCCAGATTAGCGTGTTTTGCAATTAAAATAAAGTTCAGCCAGCTATTTCCATTTGTTTTAGCGGGTTTCTACAAAGTTAAATCGTCACAATCAGTTCTAAATATCGAAAAGAAAACAATGTCAGGGTTTCTCGCTTATTTTTCTTGTTCACCAATACGACGTTTTCCGATTGAAAAGCGTAGCAAATGACCGACATAAACGTGACAGCACGCTGAAAAGTGGGTTCCTTTTACCCGATTCAAAACTAATTCGAAAGATTTCTGGCAATGGTGAAATAACGATCAATTCAAACGTCAATTGAAATAAATCAAAGTGAAGGGGATATAAACAAAATGGCATCTATCGAAATGTTGGTAATGCTTCTTCTCCCTTTTAACATTCTTAAAGCAAATACATGTATATAGGAATTGGATTATGAATGACCATTTTATCGAGAATCTTCCTATAACTACACTGTATATCTGTAGTTCCTTTCTTAATTACAATAATCCCGATCCCCCAAAAAAGACCTATAGTTTGTTCATTACAAACTTAACACCGTGAATAAATCTTTGAAAATCCCAATAGGAAAAGGAAACTGTGAGCAATGACCTTTATTTATGATCGACCCTCGTCAAACCAGTTGATAACATTCCGAAAAAAACAAGAGCAAATTTAAAATAACAATGATAATTAATTTCCGAAGCGTTTTAAAAGCTAATTAAACTGGTAATTCGTTATCGGAACCTCGAAACCTATAATCATTCCCTATTGAAACGTCACAAGCAAAATGGTGCGGTTATCATTGCACTTTCATGGTCAATTAGTAAGAACCAACATCATGTACTGTATATGGGGATTTTTGACAACACTGTATAGTGCATGATCACATCCAGCATTTTTCATCGTACCGTGTTTCGTTCGCTACGAGAACGCCATTTTAACTTTCCCTCGCTCTTTGCCTGAAAAATTCATTGAATTTTGAAATAATATTTGACTTCCACATCGAAGATTTATGAATCATTTCCGCGTTCGTCTAGACCAGCTTGGAAGACAGTGTTGGGAAGACTCAGTAGTTTGCCTATATCGTACGATGAATAATGAGCAATGTCATCCAGGGGCAACAGTTTTATGGTGAAATATCGTTTTTCATCAGAAGCTTTTATTCAGTTTTGGGTTATTTATGGTCGTCCCATTAGATATGCAAACTGCGCAGGCATGGCGCGGCACGCAATTAGCTTCGCCGATTGTTTTTGCATCCTAGGCGGGTGTCACGTGTGACGGGAGCTAGCGGCGGTTGCGCGCAGTGTGACAAAGTGGCAAACCCGATCGTCAACATCCCCATTAATAATGCATCTCTCCCGCTCGTGCTACGGAGTCGATGACACGCCTGTAAAACCCGGCGTCTGATTCCTCGGTGTCTTATTTTTCCCTTTATGCCGAAATGGATGTACTTTGCAACTGTCTTTTCACATCGATTTGTCGTTACACCCAAACCGTGCATTATTTCTAGTCATCAATTTCAGAGGTCTATCGTCCCTGAAGCCAGCGCGCGCACTCCTCGGCGAGGGGCCGGCAGAAAAGCATAGGATCCTATGGCACGGTGCAGCCACTCAATAAAAATTATGCATTTGTGACGAAATAAGCCTACGCGCACACTAGAAACTCGTTAATAGTGAACGCAAACACGCCATACAGAGGGGTTATTGTATTCACCCCATGAATACACGGTACAACCGAGTCATTTAGAAAACGAGGACATGCACGAACACTGCGCCAGCAAACAAAAAGTGCCTATAGTTCATCGAGGAACAAGGTTCATTAGACGGCATTGTTTTTATGTTTAACGAAATAAACATTTTGTTCCCGAAAGAAATTCGTTTTTTTTTGCATTCAACCGCAATTTCCGTTTCTTGAAATCCAAGAACTATCGAGATAAAGCAAACTACAGTAATTCATTTCTTCATTATATTTCGATGATGCTGAAATTGTAACAATTGGACCGTTTAAAATTTCAATACAGTCATTCAGCTAAAGCATAGAAGAAATACAGGTACGGTAAATACCTGTATCAGTGTGAATATTACCAAAGTGGGCGCTATCGCTGCCTTTGGGGGGCGTTAGAAAACTCAAAGGGGGCGCTGAAAGTCAAGCGACTCTAAAGTGGTCAAGAACACAAATCGATACCTCCTACATATAACGATTTTTTGTATAATTCAATTTGCTTATAAAATAACCGCTGAAATTGCAATACCTTTTATTAAAATTAAATTTTCAATGTACTGTATCATGTTTGACTGACTTTATGGGTAAGGGGCACGCTTTGCTGTCAAATGAAGCGGTGTATATTCCAAAATGTTTTAGAAACATCGCTGCATATACATATACTGTATGCTGCTTTTTGGGCTTTTCCTTGAAAACTAAAATTTTCCCAGTTCTTACAAATGACGAACTCAAGACTTTAAAGCCCTAAGTTCATTATTTGTAAGAACTTTATATTAGACTTACTGTACAGTATTTGTAAGAACTTTATGTTAGACCTATTTGTTATACCAGCTTTATGCAGTTACTTCGATTGAGATTTATAAAAATTATTTACAGCATATCCGGCATGTCGCCAGTAGTATTGTAATGATTCTACATGCACATTACCGTTCTCATATTAATGGAAACCCTTGCTCTTGAATTGTACACATTAAATAAGAAAATGGACCGAGATAGAAAAAAATGCTTGACCTCCAAAAAAGCAAAATACTATTAAATTGATGACCGCAGCACGATTAATAAATGCACAAACCATGTATTCGGTTATATGGCATTTAAATTCATATAGAATGACGGATGTTACCTACGGTACTTAAGCTTCTCGTGATTAAGCGTATCTTATCGTAGCACATTCTGCATTTTCCACAATTACAATTTGAAAATAATGAAAATGGATGCTTACCTAAAAAGAAAAAAAAACTACTATTAATACACATGCCGATAACTTCAAAAGTATAGTGAGTGTATGAAATCAAAATGCCGATTATAATCAAGTTTCATTTAGCCAATTCTGCGTTTTTTCATGAATATCAAGGGCATCTTTAATTTATGCGATGGTTGTCTAATATAAGAAAAATGTCTTTGTACAGCCGACATATAGAGAATATCAATCAAGAATTCGCAGAAGAGTAAGTACTGAGAAAACCTTGACCAGAGTTAAATAGACCATTTACTTCCAAGGAGCAGCACATTAATTAAAAAATTCCAAGTTTTACAACTGCATGAGGAAAGTTTTGGTTAACTATGGCAATAGTTACGCTCGTACCTTGGGCTTCTACACTATAATTTTCATCTTGTTTTATGACTTTGTTGTGGAGGAATTCAATTTTCGACGAGTATTTAACCGAGCCAATTTGACGAAATTGCTCGCAAACGTACATTACATATTTAATGGACTTTATACAGTACATGTACATGTATAAATGGTGTTTTGCAATAACGCAATACAAATTGGTAATTAAAACTGGACACTTTATTTGGAATTACAAGTACTGCATTTTTGTTGACGTTGTTGTTTAAAACCTACATGTATTTAAAGAGCTACACGAGCAATCGTTTAATTAACCATCTTCGGAAGATCAAAAACTTAAATCACAATACTTGCTTTAAATGAGCTACTTGTTAGTTCTTATGTTTTGTTTACTTGCATGTCATAGTGTGTAGTATAAAGTTCTATAGTTGGTTCTTGTTCGAGACTGAAACGAATGCATCTTCATTGTAGTCCATTACAAGAGTCCTTTAATAAGCCATGTATTGTTGAATGTAAATATCAAAAGCCTGAGACGTACAAGCTGACATTTGCCAGCTTATTTCTTATTAATTATTGGCTAGAACGATATCGTCCCCTGACAAGTCATTATTGACGGTGAGAAACGTGCAGGCGGAAAATGCTTGCCGTATATGCATGTATGCACAGATAACGTTTAACAATACATATATTTTTACTATATAATCACCGGTTATTAAAGCAACGGGGAAAGCATCTATAGAAGCATCTAATAAAATTTGAGGAAAATGTACAAAAAAATTTTTTCATTTACGGGGACAGTGTGTATATAGGCTATATTAATTTTACAGGTAGTTTCTCCCGTCTTGTTTTCAAAAAACAATAAATAATAACTAAGAAGCATATCGTGTTAAATAAAAGATCACACAAAACTTGCTGCAAAACCATTGTTTCGAAAAGTTTGCATTGACTTAGAATTTATTACCCGAAATGGTCTAACCCAAATCGTTATGTGGCGCGCCAACCAAGTAATTAAAATCTAAACATAAAAAACCTGATATTGGAAGGCATTTTCCAGGAAAACGAGATAATCAATCCAGAACCAATAACTAACTACACCTTGTCCTTTAATAACTTTGGCTCAATAAAAGGATGTAAATCAATTAATAACGCTTTGCGTGACATTTATTTATGATCTAGCTCAGCTCGTTTTATTCCGTACCAGATTACCACCATCACAGATTAAAGTCAATCCTGCAGACCCACGGGCCGGTACACTGTAATTCGCAATAAAGAGCAGGATGGAGGCCCTAGAGTGGCAAATAATAGATGCCAATAAAAGCGAGAGAATATAGGCGTTAATAACGCAACAACGGATAGCTGATAGGAAAGGCCAGGATTTCTGAGGTCCATGACCACAATCGATGAAACACAAACAACGATGAAGCAGAAAACTAATGAGCAAAAGCGTAATTGTGAAGTTGCCCAGCCAACAAGTGCACCAACACCGCGCTACAATACAAAATCCATTCCGTGAATAAAGTCTAATTTGAGACACAAAAGCTTGGCCGCCTTTTCTGCTAATACGTTCTTGGCAATCCGTGTCGCGGAAGAAAGCACTTTGGTGTATTTTAAAATGCAGCGAAGTTAACTTTGCATGAATGCCCCATCATTTCAGCCACTGAAATAGAGTGAATAGTTTGCCAGGAGCCAACTGTGAACGTGCCTAATTCATAAAGTGCCTAGCAATTTAATGTTGCTAAGCTATACTTATCCCGCGTCGCTTCGATGGAGGTGTAGAGTTCACTCGACGGGTAATAATAAAATCTTCTATCTGGTCCCACAGTATTTTGCCAATGAAAGCCTAAATGTTCTCACACTATTTTACCAATGAAAAACGTAAATGGTCACATACTATTTTGCCAATGAAAACCTATCTGGTCACATTATTTTGAAAATGAAAACTGTATCCAAACGAAGCTTTTAACTACTGGTCTGTTTGGCGTAAAGTAGGATAAAAAGTTAACACGGCGGTGATTTGTGCAGTATCGTTCTCGCAACAACTGCGCTGGAGTCAGATTTACTTGAAAATATTTTATTAAGTTAAGTTGAAATGTTGTACATGTACACTGCACGGAGTTTATGGAAGTGAAATCACTGTTGCGATCTAAACTCACTCTAGTATGAAGTTGCGACCACAATTCTGCGATAACTGCGATGTTCAGCGTCTACCAACGTTGCATCCATGAAAGCCTGTCAAACGTGACATCAATGGACAGCACACACAAATTCCATTACAATTCCCATTGATACGGGGTTTTATGGACATACAGAAATGTTAGAAAAACTGGGTATATAGTATAAAATCTCCAAACACTAAAAAAACTTGCATTTTGCCCAAATAGGACTGAAGTCATCAAGAAAATCAATCGTCTTGAACCGAGAAAACTTATACTATAGCCTAAAGTTAACTTTTTATATGATGGGGATACTTTAATAGTTTTAATGTAAAAAACCTCGAACAAAAGTTTGTTTGATTTTGAAATCTTTACCTTCCTGCCATCCTAACTGAAATTTAAACGATCGTATCAATTAAACTGGATTATCAAGAATATTTTAAAAGACTTCCATATTAAAAATGAAAAATGAAAATATTTAAACAAAAACAGTTGCCGAAGCAAGTTATTCGCCTCTAGACATTAATCTAATTTATCAAATCTATTTTAAGTATTCTTTCTAAAAAATGGAGTAGTTTATTCGAGTTTTTAACTGCAGCTTAATCATGATTTAATGCAAGTAACTCGCAAAAGTACGGAAATTTTTAAAAAAAAAAAAATACTGATGATCTATCCGAGTAAGTTTGTTATTAAGTTAAGTGGACAAACCAAAGCACACATTAAGTTTAAAAAGTTTGTCATCGCTATATAAGTAACACCATAAAGATGCAATTTGGTAAGTGAGTTAAATCCACGATATTTTTAATTTGAAACTTAATCCATGTTCAATTCGTTAAACTGTATTTTGTAAGAGAAGATAACACTGAAAGTTCTTGTCAACATGCATTCGCCGTTACAGTTAGTTGTCGCACGATGATCACCCGAAACGTTTCGAAGGAATACCTACAACTTTTTGGATCATTCATCATAAATCATCGTGTCCGCGTGGACACTACAAATTTCTCGATTCCACGAGTGAAAAAGGAAATGACAACTCGGCGAAGTTGATGGGGGGGGGAATTACCATACGGCAAATTAGCCGCAAATGCATCTTCTGCGGGGAACAAGCATTAGTTCCTAGAGTGCATCTGACCATCAGCAGTGCCCACAGCTGAGCCAGAAGTGATTTTCCGGCAGGTCAAGGTTAATTAAAACGCACTCATGAATATTCAATCAGGCGAGCAGCGGCTTTGCAGCGTGCCTTTTATTAGCTGGAGAAGAAGCTAGAGCTTAGAAAAAGCACCTTGAATAGCGTACGAGGTCTAGGTCATTCCTTCCCCAATCCAGATGAGTTAATTTATACGCATACTTAACGAGGAGCACGCATGCCTGGGTTCAAGGAAGCAAGAGGAAAACGCATCAAACAGGCCTTAAAATGAATTTTACAAGCTAAATAACACGAAGGAAAAATGAGGATCGACATTGTTTTTTCCAACAGCCGCTCTGCCTAGGATCTAACGCTTACACGTAATGCATAATAATTTCCAGCGCCTAACACCGACCCTTGAAAATTTCCATCCACCACCGATGAAATATTCGAGGAGACAGAAAACATCGCGGAGAAATAATAAAGATCTACACGTGGCTTAAGATCTTTTGATATTTCCAAAATCCGGCTATTCATTACGTTTCTTAAAGCGTATAGCGCTTCAACGGTATTACATTACATGTATTGTAAACGTAGAAAGCTCGTAGGCCTATACTACCGTTTAAAGACAAATTAGCGGCAGCTTTCTGCAATTTTGCCGTTAGGATACATGTAAGGGAACAAAATTTCAACTTTTTTGCACTATTCAGTCAACCTTCATTGATGTACAGGTTTTACCAAGCATGGCCAAGTTTTCTTTTGAAAATTCATGGTTATTGCATGACCATGCGTGAAAAAAGAACACTTTAAATTAAATGGCGGGTTCACGCAATTTCACACACCACGGCCATCCCCGTGAAAGCTAATTTTGAACATTGCCTGTAGGATACCACCAGTCAAAATCGATATTTGCGCAACTGACTCACGTGTCATCCTGTACGAAATCAATGTCATGCAAACGTGTTTCTGTTCTATTCTTCGCACATCGAGGACTTGAGTCATCCTGAACAAGGCCAACCAACGCCATTTCCCTTGAAAAATCATTAATCAGCACGTTGCCAGTTTTGAAATTCTTAGTCTGATTGGAATTGTCCTGCAGGTAGTCAGTATGAAATTACTCGCGCTGGACACTAATCTCATTGCATTCATACATTTGAAAAATCATTATACACTAGACGAATTTGCTTCGCACTCGACCAAGCCTAACGAAGTAACCAATAAAAAAAAGGCCTCCTACGTGGCTAGCGAGTAACTAAATATTAGCCAAGCCTCCTCTTCGTGTCAATCCATTTTGTTCATTGGCCACTAAAACTTCGCAGCAATCCATCAGAGCAAATTGCAGTTTGTCGAGTAATTCACGTGTACACTCGCACATAATGTATTGTAACAGTATACTGGATATGAAAGGGAAATATATTTTCGATGGGTTGATGGCTGCTTGCCTGTCACAAGGACTAAAGAAAGGCATTAATATTGCACGGGCCTTGGGTTTCCACGGAAGTAACTCGAGCAAAACAACGCCAAAGATGCGTGGACATATGCCGTGCGAGGCAAAAGTCCTCTCCTTATATACGTTCGAGAGAAATTTTATCAAAATCACCTACGAATTATAACGATGATTTTTCAATAAAGCTTTAATAACATTAATGAATAACATTATATCGCACCATAGAAAGTTATATGAAAAAATGTTTACACAAGTATAGATGTTGAAATTCATTTTAAAACACATTTTGCCGAATGCGTTTCGAAAATGTAGCTAAATTAAGATAGAAGCTTCACGTCCTATATAGTTTTTCCTAATTAATCAAGAAATACGTGTATATAAAGCCGGGTACGCACTATCACCAAAAGCTGCTGCGAAAACTGTTTTTGCGAAACTGTGTTTGGCGTTCCCGTCCAGTATCGGTGAGATGAAAGGAACATAGCCAAACTTTTTGGCGGTGGCGCTGCTATCAACGCTTCGTCTGCACGATATGTGTACGCTCAGGTTTTGCAAAACTAGTTTGTATAATTTTCTTTTAGAAACTATAGTTCACGTTGAAAGTTTGGGGTTTGTGGTTTTTAGTTTTGGTTTGGTGGCTAGTGTGTCACTAGCATCCATCAAGAAGCTGTACAGTATAAATTTATTTTGGCAGTCGTGAAGTCATTTGCGCAAAAGGAATGAATACATTCACAGCATGGTTTAAAAAGAGCGCTAACTTTGAGTGAATTTGTTTGCACCAATCAGAGTGCAATTGCACACGTGATTTTACGACTGCAAAAATACGATTTGTAGCACCTTCTGAATGAGTACCCCTATACTTACAAATGAGGCAAATGTTTAAAAATGCATTTCACCAATTCAAGTGACTCATTCGAAGAATGCAGTTGCGAAACCTTCATCATAGATGGCGGTGGTAGTTTGCCACGCCATATCAGACTCAAACGCGGGGAGGTCTATAGCGCAAAAAGCGGAAAAATCTCAAAATGTATTCCAAACTTTGCTTGCTAAGAACTCTCCAGATGGCCTACATTGGCGAAGCAAACGTGATTTACCGAAAAGCGAGCGAACATTAAAATCTATTTGCCAAAACCGAACGCTGCATTTGCAGCAATTACCATAAGCGAGAGGAACAATAATAGCCACCCATTACGTATTCACAATTCATTTAGCCGTGACACAGATAGCGCAACAAAAAATAAAATGGAAAGCAACCGAAACGCAAACACGCGTAAACCTGACAATGCGAGTTTAATACGTGAAGGAAAACAAAATGGCGGCGGAGAAAAAAAGTTGGGAAAAAATAGTCCCACAAACGTCGAAAATTAAGTCTCAATTTCCTGGCGTTTAATTCGAATGCCAAATATAGGTCACCATTCCACCGTGTCAATACACAAATGTTAATTATTCACCAGCGAATGTAATAATCGCCAACTTTTCGGGCCGTATAAATATCAGCGCGTTGTAACGCAGCCAAATTTTGCCGGCATTGGGTAGGAGCAGAGTGAACCGATTTCAGATCAGCTTTCTGCCTCCGATTACTAGCGCATGCGCATTCGCAAAAAT
>JAQGAO010007691.1:0-11060 GCA_034697705.1 Ommatoiulus sabulosus
ACGTCGCCATTTGCAAAGTAGTTTAAATAAAGTTTAGTTCAATTAATTCTCGCTCTCATCGATTTAATTCATCAATAATTAACCTGTTTGACATCACGGCATGACTGCATGACACGCTGCCCGAATCAAGAATCACGGATAAATGCATTATTTGAATGAAATTTTGCCATACGATGAGTTGCCATAACCGTATTCCTTGATCGTTGCAGGATTCATCGCCGACAGAAGCGGAAGTTACGACGGCACCTTAGCCCTCTACGCCGCCGCCATGCTCGTTTCTGGGTTGTGTTCGTTGGCCGCTTACTTTTGCCACCGTCGCGAACTGAAATTGCAGACTAAAAGTCGGCGATCGTTGGATGCGCTGCAAATCGGCAACGGAGAAGTCATGTTGCTAAAGTCCGGAGTGGTCAGCGAGGAAAAAGCGGACACCGCTACTGACCAGTGTCCGGAGCCGAAATGATCATAGTTCTATGGAAGAATGCATCGCAAATCGGCCCAAGAAGCGGTGAAGAGTCGTCAGTCGATGCAGCGGAAAAGAGAGTAACTTATGACGAAATTTTGTAATAGAATCTTTTGGTTTTTTATGCCAGAAGTGCTTTATGGGTCAGTTCAACAGATAACTTTCTTCACTACGCCCTTGAACGACATGCAATAAATTTAAAAATAAAAATAAATTGTCTTAATGGCTCGTGAACGATCCGAATTTCGTACTCTATGACGATCAAACGCTGACTAGTGCTGACCAGAGGCGTTGACCGCCTTGACCACCGTAGATACAGGCTTAAATCCGGAAAGGATAAACGCTCTTGACCCCCTCGGATCGAGGTAAGAGTGGTCAAAGTTTTGTATATACGGTATATTGTATATCTAATAATATTTAATTTAAGAAAAATATCCCTAAAGACGCTAAAAACAGGATCGCGTTGCACTAGTCGACTTCAACACATAGCGGGACATCATTTAGTTTTCCCCCACGTGACTGGTGCGAGCATTTAATAGCTCGTTTAAAGGTTTCTGAGTAGATTAATAGGGTGAGTTTGTAACAAAAAAAATGTATTGTTGTAAATATATTAATAAATCTGTTGAACGTGTGTAGAATCTCCACTATAATTCCTATTTTTGTCTATACAGACTTAAAAAAATGAAAGAAAATTTACTATTTAAATTTATAGTAAATTAAAAAAAAAAAAAAAAAATATTTCTCTAATTGAAATATAAATGAAAGATGGTGCTCCAGTGGTCCATGCTATAGTCGAGCTATATATGGAAATTTTTCGAAAATATTCTCATTATCGTTTTCTAATTTCCCACAACATAAATTCTCAAGATAACTTTCACAAGCAGACGACGCGAGCTGACTCCGCCTTAATCAGACATAGGGTACTTCATATTTTAACTGTGGCAAAAATGGTTGCCTTTGTTATAGATAAGTTGCACTTGCAGTCACATTCGTTCCATATTTCATTTTGCATTATGGAGAGTATACCCCACAACACGCCCAAAAAGTAAACCGAGTCACATTAGCCACGCCCACAAGCTGCGTGATGTCACGTACAAGTTATCTATATTGAATAGTTTTCCATACTGCAAAAGGAGCTCCAGATGATGGGTTTTAAATTTCAAGATTTTGATTTAAAACTATAAGCGTAAAAATTTATATCTGAATTTCCCAATTTCTATATGTATTTATTTCTATCCTTTCGAAAAAGTCATCGAGAATGTGTACTTTCGAAAATCTCCATAGTGAATGGAACTTTATTATAATGTATATCTCTGAATGTATTATCCATTGAAATACATCTTTATGGGTGATCAAACACGTACTAAACCACAGCACATTCTGAATGAAGCACAAGTCTTTTTCAATGAAACATGTTTTAAAAATATAATTTTGTTAATGCCGATTTTTGGGCTAAATTAAATGGTTCTATTGAATTTCACGTAAACCCCCCGAAAACAACGAGGAGCAGATGGAGCTAATTCCGGTTAATTGAAACCACTTAACAGAGATTAAAATTTGTCACGTGTTTTTCGTTATCTCTCCGGTGTTCGCGCTCATGAGCGCCTCCTCTGGCTCCATTAGCGTCACAAGGATGTGACACGATGATGGCATCAGCGTTTAATAAACGTTATTATGCAATTTCATGCCAAGGCGTACTTTATTATCGCTTTAAGCCATGCGCAGGCTTTGAGAATCTCAAAATCGAGTCCAATCATCGAGTCAATTACATAAGGAACAAACAGGTGAGAAAGACCAACAAATACATCGCGAAGAATTCGCAATGACTTTGCCAAAAATGAGACTATGGGAAAAGTAAATACATATACATGCAGTATATGCTAAAACGGGGAGAGGGAGGGAGGGACCTCCGAAAAATTCGGGGAAAAAACAAGCGGTTCATTTTCGAAGGTTTACCGTTCACTTTCAGACGCACGAATTCCATGGAGGAGGTGAAACCGGAAGCGGCGAGCGAAGGAGGGACAGCGGCGCCGGAAGTGACCGATCCACCGCACCTAGACAAGGGCTGGTCGTGGGTGGTGTTGGCCGCCACCTTCGTCGCCTTCTTCATCATGCAGGGTCAACTGTTGACCGGAAACATTTACTTTATTATCTACCTGCAAGAGTTTCGGGAGCCTAGGAGCATCACCGCCTTCACGGGAGCGGCTTACACCGCGGCAGTCAACTTGACAGGTTCGTCAGTTGGGTTTAATCAAAGCCATCTTTCATTTTCAGATCTGGAGACTTAACGAAGGAGATGTTCAAGAAGCTCGTCTCCGTATGAAATAAATGGGACGTTGTCAGATATACATGTACTGTAGCAGTCATGAAACTTGGACAAATTAAAAATGAAGACGACGATGCAGTTTAGAAAATACACGTAAAATGTCTCATTATAAACGTTTAAGGACATTTGTGGGATCTACTGTATATTGTGATTATTCTTGACATTCTTCCCTCACCCCTCATCGCATTGCTTCGACCACACGGATATCCTTTATGCACAGCCTTCACGACCGATCCTAATTCTTGAATCCATTAAATGCACGAACAACAATGGAGTACCCCAACTGAGAGGCGTTTGTGGTACATTCTTAAACATGCAATATGCATTTCGAGGTTCGTTCCTCATTTTATTTGCTTATGCGGGATCACGAAGGCGCGTATCATACGTAAATATTCCATGAAATATGGGTCATAATTCGTGGATGAAAGTGAATAAATATTTGATAGTATTTAGCGTTTGCGAAATTTTATACCATCAAAAGCGCACAAAACACGAACCATATTTTTCAACGGATGTTGCATGGTCATATTAATTTCAGAATGCAATTTTCCCTCGCATGCACTTAGTACCTGGAATCATAAAATCTGCCCCAAAATCGTCTTTTACGTTATTAACACCGATGAAACAAACGATCGAGGACTAAAGTTTTGCGATAATCCCAACCGCTAGAGAAAACCCTAACCGAGAGTAAACAGCGAAGACTTGATCACTGTTTCAAGTTTTGTCCCAAAAGATGCTCGTGGTATAACCATTCTCTCAATCCGGAACTCTTTCATGCAATTTTCACTTTTTCCAAACAAGTTTGCATTTCTTCAGTCGATTGCCATGGCGATTTTTAACCGTGCTTTTCTGGACTAAACTTGTCTACTGATCATTATCTAATCCAGGTCCTTTGGCCAGCATCCTGCTGCGAAAATTCGGCCCTCGCTTTCTACTCATGACCGGCGGGTTCATTATGTCCAGCGGCTTCCTGTGCATCTATCCGGCTCAGACCATCGGTCAAGTAATTTTCGCCAGTGGAATAATCAGAGGTATTTTCGAGGTATAGTGTTTACGACGCGATGTCCAGTGCGTCATCCAATGTCCAGTTTTGTTTTACAGGAATCGGCGCCAGTTTCATCATGACGGGTTGCCAAGCCTCTCTGTCCAAGTACTTCTGCAAGCGTCTATACGTGGCCACCGGCATCATGTACTCTGCTTCGGCCATCGGCATGATGACCGTCGGCCTAATGACAGAGTACGTGATCAATGATTACGGCTGGCGCGGCTCTCTTGTCATCCAGGCCGGACTGACCCTACACATCTGCCTATGCGGAGCCTTGGTCTTCAAGGTCCCCAAAAAGAGGCAGCAGCTATCCCTGCCGCAAAAGAACATGGAGCGAGATCAGGAAGGAACCAAGAATCGGAAGTGGCCCTGGAAGACACGACGCGAAGGCGTTGTCGTGACAAAGAGCAGGAGGTGGCCATGGCCAAACCCAAGTGGCGAAATGGCCACAACTAAAAACCGGAAGTCGTCCAAAAAGGACGTGGATAATGGTGACGCTACCAACAAGCACCTTCTGCAAGAGACCACTATAGATACGAAGCAGTCCCTGGAGAACACGAAGGAAGATACCAAAGTTAATGGTAGTGCAACCACCAATAATTGTCCACAAGAGGCCATGGCGCAGAAGACTGGAAGCATTAGTGGGGCAATCACAAAGAACCTGCCAAAGCATACAGCGGAAGGATTGTCCAAAAACGACGGTGATGCCACCAAGAACAGGAAGTCGTCCCCCAAGCAGTACATGGGAGACGTTCGCTTCTGGTGCATCTCCGGTTGCACGACCATGCTTTTCATGTTCACCTCGGTGGTGGTGATCTTCTGGAAGGATATCCTGCCACATAAAAACCATTTCAAGGTGGCCGTGGTGGCCATGGCGGCCGGCAGCACTCTGGGCAGGGCCACGGCCGGATTCGTGTCCGGGCGCATCGCCCCTCCGCTGCACAATTGCGCGGTGGCATCGTGCAATGCGCTAGTCATCTTGGGTTTCCTGGTCAGCGATCGCGTGTGGGTAGTGGCCGTGCACAACTTCGCCTGGGGCTTCTTGAATGGTCAGCAGACGGTAGCCGACCGCCTACAACTGGCCTGGGTCTTCGGACGACTGGAAATGCCCATCGTCCTTGGCTACAGCCTTATCTTCGTCGGCGTTGGAGGATTCATGGCGCTGCCACTTGCAGGTAACTAGTTGGAAAGTTCCACAGATATGGGCATATATGATATTGTATGAACAGACAAACTGATTAGACAATACAGCATCTGGCGCCATGCATTGATGTATACATGATCTATGCATAAATTATATACGAGCGAAATGAATTTTTCAAGACCACCCTAAGGAAAGTGCCATGGCCCAATATTATTAAATATTGACCTCATTTTACTCCTTTTTGTGGTGTAAAAAAAATAACACGGCGTAAATACAGCACATGACGTCATGCATAGCCGCATACAACTTATCATGATATTGTTGAGCTTTCTCATCTTGGAAGGTTCCAGTTGAAAATGCCATATATGGTCATATCAACAAGTGGGCATAGCTGAACCGCTGAACATACATGTATTGAATATTGGACGCTTTCGGGTAGTTTAGTATATCTGACATCTAAAAAATAAACCATCTACTGTATATGCATGGGTATAAACATGCATATACTGTATGGCCAGATAAATGATGGTCATGATTTTACCCCGCAACTCTCACAAGAACCATGGCGCCAAATTTGGCATATCGGTGGTGATTTGCGTCTTAAATAAGTGGAGGAAAAAATGAACATTTTTAATTTTTTTTCTAGGATTCATAACGGACTCCACCGGAAGTTATTTGGGAACCCTGCTAATGACGTCAGCATTTTCCATGACGGGTGCAGCGCTATCATTGATTCTATATTTCATTCACAAGAAAAGACTTAAGGATGCAATTTGCAAAGAGTCAGGCGGAGAGGATGCGCAGGAAATGCAGGTTTTAAATCAAATCGACGTAAAATAAATTATAAAATCGCTGATTTTGGAAGTCTCCGCTGTTCTTCCTATAGCGTTCGTGTATACACGAAAAGCCAGAGTACAGAACGAATGTGAATTCATCGTATTAAACACGTGCGAACAAGAACAACGCTTCGTTTTGCAACGCTCCTAAACGCGTTAATCGCTGTTAACGCCCAAGCGGATTATTTCATTTCCTGATAACTGAAAATAGTCCACAGTTATTTTTAAATTTTCGGAAAATAGTTTAGAAAATAACTTCCAAAATATATGATAATATCTTTGAAGTATTTTAGAAAGTTGGGAGAATATTACCGAAAATTGTTAGGAAATCTTAATATTTTCATAATTTTTTTTTAAAAATTATGAGACTAAGGTTTCGGGAAATATTTTATAGATTTTAGAAAATGGTTCACAGTTTGTTTATAAAATTCTGAGCGTATTATGATTAGAAAATGCCACATAACACTTTTGAAACATAGTAGAAAACGTATGGAATTCCCGTGTATATTTTCGTGCTCATTATGAAAAGCAGACAAATCTTATATTTGAAAAAATGGTTTTAGCACTTTTTCAATCGGGCGTTTTATTTTAATAGTTTTAGCACGTGTAAATTCGTGCATGGACAATTCAATCCTATCTTCAAAAAAGTCGTCCCTGAACGTTCAAAATTTGCGTCAATTTAAGATTAGTTTAATTTTCTCATAAAATGCATACGAGCGTAAAATGCACGTCACGAAAATAGTTTCACAACAGAATCGAAAAATAGAAAAGATAATGATGAGTTGAAAGATGATTTTTGACCATGAAGCCCGAGTGGCCCTCACTAAAATAAAAAAAATAAAAAAAAAATGATTCAATTAAAGTATAGCCGCATCAACTGATGATACTTATTAATATAGCCATGTAATAACGTAGCTTCAGTTTATGAGACTCCTTTGATTGAAGTAGTAAAATGCAGCTTTTAAATTAAACTTCCTCGGCGAATTTGATGGGCACGATAAAATGAAATAGGTTACACGCGAGGACAATCCATAAAATTAAGTCTGAGATGGTCATAGTACAAGTATACGTGGAATGTTATTTTTTGTGGAAACAACTGCCGCGAGAGTTGTTTGATTATGTCACTGACATACTGCACTGTCCGACTGATTTCGAAAAGCTCTGGATCGTCTCGCGCTGCAGATAATCCCGACCATTAAGCTTATCTCTCGCAATTAATTATAGTTTACAGTGATGTTAATTAACGAAACCGCCTAATTCGGCGATAGCAATTACTAGAACGAGTCTTGAACGTTCATTTGAACGGCTGAGGATTTCGCAAGTCACGCAGTTTTTAATTCAACAATCTTTCCTCAACATCTATACCAAAATTGTATTTCCTCATATGTCTTGACATTTGACAAAAGCATCTTTTCCCAAATGTCTTAATATTTTTTTAATTAATGATTTAACTGTTGAATTATGAAATTGAACACGCGAATGTCATGCACGTTTTTTTTTTGTGATACTCTCGAAATCTCGTTCATTCTCGCGAAGAGGATTCTATCGTGCGATCCAATCCACTTTTTTCAAGTTTAATTGAATTGAATTGAATGTATTTTTTTTAAACAATTTATACGTTAAACGCTTCGATGCTAACGATGGTCTCTACGCGTATTCGCATTATTGGGACTGAGATTTTTCAAAATTTTTAACGTTTGCATTCGCGATTATACAGGGTATGTCAAAACTACGCTAACACTAACATTTACATGTATATTGAATGAAGATTAAATTTTACATTTTTGTTTTCTCAGATATGATGGGAGAAAAGTTTACGCTGGGGGTAAGAAGAATGCTTGGTGGCAAATTCCCTGGATACTGAAATTAAAAATTGTGCCGTAAGCCGGCCATACACAAGGAAAGTTATATCTGGAAACTTGGCCAATTTAGGCGTGTCCGAGAAGTCAAGCGCATATTTCTGAGCATTTCACTGACCATGGCTTTTAAAAAGGAAAATTTCAAACTGAAAGTAATTAGACTTCATTTATGTTTTTATAATTGACAAACTAAAGCATTTCATTTCTCGTAATTCACATTCTAAAAAACAACTTTTTGAACATGCCGTATATCCAGATATAACTTTCCCATGTATGGCCGGCTTAATGTTTTGTTTAAAATATTTGAAAAGGGTATGCCAAAATTATATTTTCCACTCATTGAATTGATTGTAATCAGCATTCAGCATTCAATTGCAACATAATCTGAGAAGAAAAAAAAAATTAAATATTCATTTCCATATCAGTGTTAACATAATAACGCTTTATTAGAATGTTGCCCTCAGCAGTGAAGTTATTTTGACAAAACTTAGCGCAAAATCACGCGCATTTACTCAATTCGCGCGCTCCCACGAAATTCCGATGCATCTTTAGCAAGTTTTTTTTAATTTTCTAAGACATGCACTCCGAAAAAGCTGGAACGATTTTTAATCCCCTCACTGGCAATATGAATCGTGAGGGTGGGAAAAATTGCTGCTTCATCCGCGTTGCCTATAGGAAATGACTGTCAAATTACTACCATTCAACAGGTACAGGTTTGGTGTACTTTATGAGCAACCGTCTAAAAAGACGGCCATGCAATTAAACGCACGCCAACCAATACGATGTCTGAATCGAAACTCGAAAATCTTCACAAAAAAGGGGTCAACCTTGAAACTGGCCGAAAAAAATAACCAACCACGTTACGAGTTATTACAGTACCAGAAAAGCGGACAAAAAATGAAGATAGCTATCGCCAGAAGGACGACTGAATTTTGAGAGTGGAATCTGCGCTGAAAAAAGCACGAAAGAAGAGCGATATAAACATGTACAAAAAAGACGGAGAGAAAACGGCCGAAGTGACCGTTGGTCAAGCGCGGCCGGAGCATCTAGATCGCGGCTACGCGTGGGTGGTGCTGGCCGCCACTTTTGTGTCGGCGATCATCTGCAACGGCTACTTGTTCAACGTGGGAATTTATTACGTTATCTTCCTGCAGCACTTCCAACAGTCCAGAGCGGTCACTTCGTGGCTAGCCGCCTCGCAAGGGATATGCATTTGCGCTTCAGGTAGGCCAAATTAGGGGTGGACGCTCCGATTTTGTGTTCATTTCGCCGAAATACTGTACTGCATTTTTTCCATGCACTCGGTTTGGCAGACATTTACACACTTTTTACCATTGGGTTCCAAGTTTACTGAAAATTTCCACCCTTTCGTAATTTTTCTTTTCTTCGAAAATAACCTTACATTTCTAACAGTTTAAAGTACACCGTTTAGGTTTCATTCAGTTTACGAAACATTTTCGCGATGTACATGTATGGTTAATGTTAAAATGTCGATAGAGTTACTGTAAGTATATCTATGTCATCTTCAAACATGTGATCGTTAATAGAGAGTTACTACACATTTCCAGGTTTTCGTGAATTTTCTCGTCTTGTTTACAAAAATATTTCAATTCATTTTTCTTAATACGTTCACTAAGATTTTACTCCATCTTAATTCCCAGTAATGCCATTTATTATTAGTTATTTGCCTAATATTCCAAGAATTTTCCAAAATTTCATACTTTAAAAACTATGAATTTTTGGAAATTTATTGAGATAGTTGGAAAAAATTTAAGTTACATTGAATAAATACGAAAATATTCAAACATCTTTCGTGCCATTTCCTCAAATATTGCCGGATTTTCTCGAAATATCCTGCATATCGTCTATGTAGGTATAATTTTTAATATTTTTAATATACCTACATGTAATAATTTTTTTTTATAAATGTAAGGTTTTAGTAATTCGAGCGCATTTGAGAACGATACGGCTTTTCCGTCCAAGAAGTTTGATTTAAGAAACAAATGTTAATCAGTTCAAAGATGCGAATCATCCCCTTTTAAGTTGAACTTTAACGCGATATAAACCAAGAACAGGTTTTATGTTTCATTCAGTGATTTATTTCCAATGTCGCGCGCTAAATTGACACGTCTCTATACCGATGGGAAAAAAGATTCCAAATCTATTGTGGCGAAATAAGTCAGCAATAGTTTTTTTTCAATGTATGATCGACTACATCTGAAGTCTCCACTAACTTGATA
Organism: Ommatoiulus sabulosus; assembly: GCA_034697705.1. NCBI lineage: Eukaryota > Metazoa > Arthropoda > Diplopoda > Julida > Julidae > Ommatoiulus > Ommatoiulus sabulosus. Next base: position 9,911 of record JAQGAO010007691.1, read on the forward strand.
GTTTTTTTCAAAAACTTGAATTTTCAAAGCGTTTCTGACAAATTAAACTTTAGATTACGTATATAAAACCTATATAGGAATCTACAAATCCTTTTTTTTAATAATCATGAATGCAGCGCTAATTGAAACAGCTACATAATTTACAACAAAAAAAAAAAAACAATATAAGATGCACTATTCAAGCAAAAAAGCTCCAATCTTCTAGAAAATGTTAATCGAATTACATGAAGTAGAAAATCACCAGAGAAGCAAGTCGATTTTCAAATTGTTCTACTACATGGATGACCCTCTTAATGCGTTTGCCATTTCCCCCTCAGGTCCCGTGGCCAGCATTCTTCTTCCGCGCTTGGGCGCCAGGAGGACGCTGATGTTGGGCGCCATGATCAACAGCGCCGCCATCGCCTCCATGTACCTCGCGGACTCCATTTTCTACATCATCACCACGTTCGGCATTGCCGGCAAGTCACACCGAGTCGTGGACATCCTAAGAGCATTCTTAAGGTGTCCAGGCCTATTTCATATTACGTTTTAGCGTAGAGCAGTTATACTGCAGAGTTTCGAGCAATTGCAATGAGTCGCCAAGAGACGGGCGAAAAATCAGCAATTTTTCAAAATTTATAGAGACAACTACGCAAAACCTCAACTAAAGCATCTAAGAATTATGTCTGGTTATATTTATCCGTTGTCTACTATACGCGAAGAAAATAATGTTAAATAAGCTGGTTGAATAAAAATCTTCAAGAAATGAAATTTCTGATCATACAGTATAAATAGATGGTGATCCACGTAGCGCAACCTTGGTTCAGAAGTCGAAGATGAATCGCAATAGTTTGGAATGAAAACATTAAGAAGTATTGCGGTGCATTTCTTATTACTCTTAGTGCATGCACTATAGTGTAAAAAGTTAATGTTTATGCGAAAGATTCAGGAAGATCTGTAGTTGAGTTTTCGCGCAGTTGTCTCTGCAAGTTTTTACCATTTTTGGAACAATGGCAAACGGTTTTCGCAGTTTTTTTGCGTTGGATGCGTCCAACTCACTCGCTAGTAATCTTCGAGATAGTCCCTACAGACTGGGGTTCTTAACCTTTTCATCATCATGGACCACTCGCAATATTTAAACAATCTGACGGACCCCTTACAAACTTAAGTG
>JAQGAO010007692.1:0-11060 GCA_034697705.1 Ommatoiulus sabulosus
CCCTACACTTAAGTTTGTAAGGGGTCCGCCAGATTGTTTAAATATTGCAAGGGGTCCATGATGATGAAAAGGTTAAGGGACTGGAAATGAGTTCACAATATCTGAAATTCGTATAGCGACTTCTTCATAATGAGGTTCAGCTGTATACACGTTTATTTGACATGTCAAAACGTGTAAATTCGGAATAATTAAAAGCGTCTCAATTAAAGTAATACCTATGTCAATGCTATTTATCTCATGATAACACCTATTTCAAGCGGGTTTTCGTGTGTTTAGTTTCCACTGCAATGCATAAGGGGCAATTTAAAACTATAAACAAGTCACAAAAAAACCTCGTTTTTCATCGAAATTTGACAAACTACAAATTGTTCGTCGTTGCAAAAACACGTTCAGATCGAGTTATCTTTTATAGAAAAAGGGGCCTCAATTTCGCTCAATTCAACGCATCAATTTGCGCTGCAAACAGGAAATTAAAGTTGGTTCTATACCGGGCCGCGCGAATGCCACCTACAGTGATTTAACGCAATTAAACAAATCTCATTTTAAACGGCATTTCCCCCTATTGCTCTCTATAACGTCATTGCCACTCGTCTTTAATTTAATATGTACTGGATATTTGACTAGAATTAACCTCCATCGAGTGAATTATCGGCGAGGATCCGCGCCTATTATTCCGTCGCAGAAATGCGATTTCGCAAACAGTCAATATTGATCCACTCGAGGGTTTTCGAAGCGAAATGGATGCGTGCAAAAAGGAAAAGGGGGCCCCCCTTACAACTAATGGCGTTCAAACCCAATTTGGCTACGAAAATTGCATTATTTTCAACTGCGATTCGCGCGAAAGCCTTTTGTCCACCTTTTGAAAAACCTTTCAGCCAATCGGTTGACGGAAGAAAATAAAATCGGAAGAATAAAACGAAGCGAAACTGCCAAAAAAAAGTGCGAAGCTATTGAATGAAATCAACGAAATCTCTCTAATCTAGTCAATTCCTGATTAATCGAATATACGAGTGAGGGAAATTAAGTGGATATATCCTATAGCGCGATATATATACATGTATATTTGTCATCAGAGGTAGTTTATTATAAAGACTCACTGATAAAAACAAACGTATTTTATCTAAAAATTGAATTACTATGGAAATAATTCCAAATTCAAAAAGTGGAAATGTTTGAAACATTTCAGTCAAATCCGCAATTTTTTTTTAAATCCTTTTAAAATTTAAAATTAAATATCAATGAAATTCTATAAGGACATTTTATTTACTGTTTAAATTTTTGTCTAGTTTTTATACATTTCTACATCGTAAATAAGGTAAGGTACATGTATAATATAAAAATAATTCTGCTTTTTGAAAGTTGCTTTTTTTAAAAAAAAAAAAAACTAATTTATAACGAAAAATGTAACATTATTTTACATTAATATACATGTACAATTTTACAACTCGCATTGTTAACGTTTTGTAAATTTACAATACTGTACGTGTACAGTACAAGTAATATAAATCTACAGAACGTTCAACATTTGTCCAAGATGTAACGTCCAATTGCACGCAGCGTAGCGCCCTCTGGCTGTGCGTGGTGGCAAACGCATTTAAGCCAAGAGTGTAATTAAAAGCTCATTATCCGAGTCAGAGACCAAGAATAAAAAGAGGCCAATAGACTTTTTGGTAAGATAATCCAAGCAGGTGCAAATCCTATATTTTAAAATGCAGCTGGAAATAACGAGCGAATAAAAAAAAATTGTCATTTTTCATCCATTCTTTGTCACTAAACAAATCACCAATTAACACGTTTTGTATAACGGATGTATGAGAGGTACAGCACAAACACTACTCGATCATTAATACCGAGCAGTCTGAAAATAAGGTGCACTAGAGAATATAAAAAAGATGTAACATTTTCAGTTCCATATGCTCCGTCATCCGACAATAATTTCGTTTTAATTGAGATATTTTATGTTGCCGAAGGGCTGTAAATAAATAATTATCGCCATCGCATCAGCCGGTCTACGACGAGGATGTTGATACCGAAAAATAATAAAAAACTAAATGATCAAAATTGCTACGCTAGGTGAAACCGAGCGAGAAGTAAACAATGCCTCAACTAAATATTTTGGCGAAAATAATTGGACAGTGCCGCCACCTACGCGGACAATCCATGCTACTTGTAAAGGGCCGGAGAAATATTAAACCAACATTTGTAAAGAAAACAAAAATCTCTCTAAATTTTCCATTTTAACCCAAAAATCGCATACAATTTTCCTATATTTTCAGCACAAAAAATAGCATTCCCTTTTTTTTTAATTCATCATTTATTAATAAAACTTTCATATAAATTGTTCAGTATTTCTTATAACTCTCCTATAGTGTATATATTCCAAAAAATTTAACCAGCTCATTTTAAATAGTTATAAACAGCTTATATTCATGTAACAAGTGTACTTGTACCGTCAAAACATGCAGGATTTCCTATTTTGATGTCAAGTTTCCTATATTTAAGCTAAATGTCTCCCTTTTTCTAAAACTCCTAAAATATTTATTTTTCACAACTATTTTGCATAAAATGAAGTGTTTAGAGACTTGAGCAGATATATTCGCCAGTGCACCTTCAGTCCTTGACGAGTTCTCAAATAAGAAAACCGAATCTGCATACGCATAATTAAAAACGAGGAAGCGGTAGGAAAATCATGGCATACGGCTAACATTTCGTCAGAACATTTTCCAACATTTACCTGAACATGAAATTCAAGCAAAAATCACGCGTCAATAAGTGCTTCCTCGCCTTCCTGCAGCCTGCGCCATATATAGTACGTAACGTCACCGGAGGGGCGTTCATTTTTCATGTCAGTAACCCTAACTCATAATTCGAGCTGACGTGTAAAAAGTACTGTATATACACTCATGTAACTCGGGGGAGGGTACAAGCACCTTTCACCTGCTGCCTGTCATTGGGACACCTGTTTCAACCCGAATTTCAGCTTCGATTTTTTTTTCGCCTGTATTTTTCCTGCGAAAACACGATGGCTCGCGCGGTAAAACTTTCGTTTTTGCAACCTATATGCATATAACGATCCATCAACCGCTTCTCGGAAACATTGCCGAAATTTGCGGCGGCTATATACAGGGGGTACTCAGACAAACTACGAAACACCCTTGGGCATACGAGATGTCACGTGTGCAAACCTTGAGTGAATTCTGAAGGCAAGCAATGTCGATTTTGCATAAGTGACTTCACGGCTGCCAAAATACGATACATGCTAAAATATTTTGATTAATTACTTAAAAATAAGCAATCACGTGTACATTGTATACGTTTTCAAAATCCGATTAACACTGAATAGTTACATATTCCTAAAGTTCATTCTAAATTAGTTGGATCATACTGTATATACGTGTATACGATGAACAGCATGCAGGGATATAAAAAAATTCAATGACACGTTACAACAATTTAACGTAGTTGTGCTCGTGTATTACAAATCGGGCCAATGAAAAAACACCTTGCCGTTGAACGTATAGGCGCACGCAGCTTACCAAACTGACGTCATATCCGTTCACGAACGGTGATAAGTGTCAACGCTGGTAGCACCCATCAAATGCAGAAATCGCTGCAGCGAAAATTAATTACGTTCGAGTGCGTTGAGTCAGATTGATGAGGGGGAATGACGAGTCGAAATGATATTATCATCGTGACGTCACGTCCGGGCTAACTCCCATTGTTCGGGCTCGTCCAGATACGTTACGTCATACTTCACGCGTGAAAAATATTGTAGATCTCAGACTATTACATACATCCCAATATAATAATAATAATAATAGTAACTTAATTTATTCCGAGTAGGGAAAAGGATAGAATGGGTATTTGATGTACCACTGACAATCGGACATCGGAGTTCGATCCATTTGATGGCTATACACATTATTTGGCCTTTAAAAACGCGATACGTGTTCTTGATATTCATTCCGCGAGGACATGTTAGAAACCCGCATCCATGGATAGAACTACTTCTATTAGTTATAGCACAGATACAGACTATTGTTAACTTTAACAATTCATCCGATGCCGCTTGTTTGAACATAGGGGCCTACCGAACACGTATACATGTCCGAATATAATGTATAGTGCTCTATATACATGTACAGCTTATGGAAATTGCATGTTGCGAATGTTCTCGACGCTCTTCTAAAGCACAACGTACTTGCTAAGAAACGTTCGAAGCTTGTTTACAAATGGCATTGTATATATTTCATCAAAATCTCACGTCTGGTTTTCTACCCCTTTCGTGTCAATTCTGTCAACGAAGTCATCGATACACATGCACGTGGTAAATATGCGTTTGTCACGCGACGGAGAACGCTGCACCCTCGGCAAAACGAGGCTTGGGTGCCGGAGGACCCACCCCAGCACATGCGACCCCAGAGGTCACGGTGAGGTCAACATACTGGATGCCTCCTCCCCCCCTCTCCCTCAGGGGGAATGACAGGGTGTCCCTCAAATATTAGCATGTTCGGCGCGCTTGACTGCGCGCATGCAGCAGAAGCGCTGTAGCAACCGGAAGTGCAGACGGCGGAAGTGGATGAAGGCCGCTCTAATGCGCGGACGGAAACGTCACGTGCCGTGGCATCGACGGCATCCTGTATGCGTCGTTATTGGAGGGACAGTGATTTTTGGGAGGGAAAAAGCTTTTCGCCTCGTTTTGCATGATCGTTACACTCATCTGCATTTTAGGCAACGTGAACGCATGCGTCATCGATGAATTTCCCTTTACCCCCCACCCATCCTTCCTCTGTTGAAACAGATAACTGCAAATATTAATTAAAACGAGACGCCAATTAAAACGAATTAATGCAGATTTCGGGAGGAGGTACGCATCATTGTTTCACCCAACGGGAACAGGACGTGACAGAAATTTCATTTGCCAAAATTGTCTCATATCGCGCCCCGCTTCAGAAGTGCCACAACAATTTTTCATTTTGAGATAAAAGTACGTTTCAATCTTTCAAAGCACGCGTGGTAATGCGTTGTAATGCATGATCTAATAAAATGACTGTCATTTAGCTAACACCATGACGGGTTAATATGTGTAGGTTTTGCTGATTATAGACTGAATACAGTTATAAACCAGAAATTAATGAAGAGGGGGTCAAATAAATAACTAGTTAGCAATGGCCGGTTGCACCAACCTCGGAGGTTTACTAACCTTGGGTTAAAATTTGACTCCAGATGTTTGTGTTGCACCAATTAACTTTCGATGGATATCCCAGGGTTATGGAACCCATGTTTAACCTGCTGAAACCAAAATGTAGGACGAGAAACGAACTAACTTTGACCAATGCTTCCAGATTGCGCATCCTGGCTTTCCCTGTCTGTGTGACCAGGTAGTACGGCCTGCAAAAATGCATTGCGGCATTTGTCAAGGCCGCATGTCCTCCATATTGTTTTTGCCTAATAACCCGAGGCTGGGTTAACCTTTCTCTTCATTTTTTCCCTAACCCGTGCTGGTGCAATACAATGGTGGGTTAACCTAGAGTTACACAATAGGTTAATCCTATAGGTTAACCCCGGCCCGTATCTATGGTCTTTTTCCCTCGTGCAAATAAATATACGGTATCTAAACAACTCATTTCAAAATTCGAATCTATCTTTTTAGCATTATATTTGCAGTACAGTACATGTCTAATGTTTACGTATACAGTGGGGAAAAAAAGTATTGGAACAACCAATAAAAATCATACTTTTCTTAATTAACTAAACAAATTGTTTTAAAAACAGTTTCAGAATACAGTATATACATTAATAGGGGAAAAAATGCCTAATTTGCTTTGGCTTATACTACAAAAAGCTATAACTAGAATTTTGGAAGACATTTTCTCAGTTGAGACTAATTTAGAGGTGTTTACTTTACCGTCTGTTATCAAAAATTAACGAAAAAATAAAACTGCTTATGATCCCAAATAGATTCTTCACACTGCCAAACGGTAATGTCATGGTTAGTGGACACATGCATTACCCACAGTGGAGAGGGAAATTAACATTTATTGATGGTATAATGTCAGCTATTGATGTTCATAATTTATAGGATAGTAACCAGAAAATTGGGCCTTGAGGAAACTTTTTACTTTCAAAAAGATAAAAACATCAAAAATTGCATTGGCAATCAAATAATGGCTCCTCTACAATACACAAAGGAGACCCATTACTCCTCCATAATCTCTTCATCTCATACCTATAGAATATTAATGGTATTATTTGGACCAAAAATTCACAATTTTGGGTTATATTACCCAAAAACATTACCAGTAAAAATCACTTAAAGCAAGTTGAATCCATGTAATTGCCATGGGAGCTTAAGTAATACTAAAAGACTCCACATCAAGAATAAATTTGGAATATTTTAAGTGTTTTGTGCTATCAATTTTTAAGTTTACAAAGTGTGCAAATACATTTTTGCCCATGGAATTCATCATTAATTGGTAAATGGTAATATTCTGAAATTGTTTTTGAAACAATTAGTTGGTTTATTTAAGAAAGGCATCCTGTTTATTGGGTGTCCTGATACTTCTTTTGCCCTCGGACTTTGTCGACTTTTAATGTATCCTCGAACTTAACATGTCTTCTTCGATACAGCATGACTTTCTTGACTGATACGTCTTTCCCAGCTTGGGCTTAAGTACATGTATGAAGATGTCGTACCCTTGAGTTCATTTGAAAAGAGTGCAATGACACGTCTATACCAAGACTTCGACAAGTCATTTCAGACTTCTGTACTTTAAGCGCTTATTACTATACTGAAGTTTCAAAATGTAGAAAAGCTTTGGCTAAGCCACCAACAGGCAGTTGTTCAGTTTCATACACTAACATTTAAATGACGGTATATTTACCGTCAACAATTTAGAGAAAATCTGTCCTGAACTTGACTAAACGCTACTCCAGGGACAAGAGCTGCAGGAAACAGCGAGCGTCCTCTTACAACCGCTGAAAATGCAAATTGGTTAGGAGGGTGCACGTCTGAGTGCGTATAGCGTCGGCAGATAGCCTCCAGCTGTTTCTAGTTTGGTGAAATTTGTAATGAAATTAGAAATCGAGTCAATCATTGGGCCAACCTCTGACTCCATTATGGGATTTATTAGGATGAATGGGCACCCATAATTACCCTCAAACTGTCATCGATAAAACTCATTATGGAGAATAACATCTGTAAATGGCAGAAGAGAGACCACATGCGTGCGATCCACGATAGCGATTATTCGAAGAGCCATGGGCTCGAAACGCGCTGCAAATGCCGATGGCATGTCCTATTAAAAAACGCCAAAATATGGCATTAAGGCGGAGGGGAAAACGACAAAAAAACCTTCTAAAATTCACCTGATATCTCATTCAGGCGTGATTTCCTTCAGCGACCATCTTCAATTCCAAATCGAACGTAGGATCCAGGCGACGTTTCACTATAGGCCTACTAAACACCACTATAATGTACAGGTATGGTCAAACCTAGCGAGCCGTTCACGAAATTTATTTTTCCCCCGATGAAAACACGTTCCTTCCCGGCGAGCAGCGGCCATGTTGATTATGGTGTAATCATCAGTGTTACCGATTACAAATGACACAACTATCTACCCATGCAAATTTCCAAATGTGTATCTATATATATAAAGAACAAAACGCGGCCGCCGTGTAGGTAGTCGTGTGGCTTAGGGGTCATTCGAAAAGGACGTGTAGTTCATGATTTATTTCTTTAACGTTCAACACAATTTCGCCCCGAGCAACGCGTTTTTACGTTATATATGGAACTAGCCGCTTGTTCCACATATAACATGCTATATGTCGGATCCGTTGGTTAGATCGCCGTGCTAATAACGGGAAGGTTGAAAGGACGATCCTCCATTAGGACATGTTTTTTTTGTCTTAATTTCACAAAATTCGGATGCACGATTTCATTTGAAGCTACCATAGAAGATAGCATCTACATCTTATTGGCTCCATATAGAGCCATCTTGATATGGGCGTGGCTTCATTAGTAGTTCTGATACACATAAACCGAGTGGCGCTGCGAACGCAAAAGTGTGATGCCACGCCAAGCAGCCCCGATTCTGAATACGGAGATTTTAGAACAAACTGTAGCCATCTTGGCTGTTAAAAATGGAAGACTTTCATTGATCTTCGCAAAAATGTTGTACCACACGATGGCTGCCAAGAAATCGCATATAACATACAATTTTGACATACTGTACATGTACATGTCAAAGTCAAACCTCGTTATGTCGAATCTCAAAGAGACGTCAATATTTGTTCGTATAAATAAACCATGCTGGTTTAAATTGTACAGTTAGTATTATCAAAATTCCATTAAAAACGCTGTTACCTCCACGTATGATGAATGGGAAGGTGCTGCAACTTTGCAGATGAGAACATACCCTTTTTTCATATTGTCTAATAAAGATAGTTTGAACGCAACAGCGCGACCAAAAGTTTGTAAATTCGTCGAAAAATTAACATTATTCACCCATATTACCATATATCTAGGACGGGGAATGGAAATGAGTTCGTTTTATCATTTATGTCCATGACACTCATTTTTGCTTAAAAAACAAACAAACATGCAGGTGAGAACCCATGTTGCCAGACTGCATCGTTCAAAGAGCGATGTATCTGTTCCAATCCAAGATGGCTACTAAGGATACGTATATTCTAAATTCGTTTGGAAGAAGTGATTAAAACGTCCATCTAATTAAGTTTGCAACATCAAGTTCAGAATTTCATAACGTATATTTTAACACTACTTTACACGTATAAATATCACGTTTTCGCAAATATATAGGGGCCCACTAGGACCGATGGAATGTCCGTTGCCCGCCCCGCAGCGGTCACGTGACGAAGTAACGAGTTTTGCCAAAATAGCGAGTGTAGTGTGAAGGGGGTCACCCTAAGGGCGCACGCAACGCTACCTATATCGCTTTAATGGATGTATTCTCACACCTGTAGATAAAGAACCCGCCGTTAGGGTTACCTGCGTCGCCTCGAGGGCCAACGACGCAAGGCGCAACATCGCCTCCAGAGGGGGCTTCGACTGACAATGACAAGTCACTATAGACGCAAAATAAAATAAAAAAATGTATACATGCAGGGGTGAGTTGAAGGGGCTGCTTGCATGCCATGGCAGGTATTCGCCTTTGGAAACGGGTCAGACGAAAACGCACTTTCTCCTAGCGTAATTACTTGTAAAACAAGGTTTCGGGCCGCCATTTTGGTGAAAATAACGAGCGCTAATTAGTCGTCGCTGGCTTCTCAAATGAGACGCAGGAGCGGGAATGAAAAACGGTACCAAGAGATACCTATAGACCTTATCACATCTAAAAAGTGCGAAAAATCCAGACAATTTTAATTAAACGGCATGGTTTTCATTAAAGAATTAATGCATTTTCCAACTCCATACTCTTGTTTGGGAAAGGCGTACGACATCGAGAGAATATAGTCGGGTGCACACTAGCACCAAACCAAAACTAAAAACTGGAAACTTTTCTGGTTTGTGGCAACGAAAAAAATGGCGTAGCAAACTGTTCTTGCCAAACTAAAAACTAGAAAATGAAGTTTGCAAACTAAGTTTGGCGTTCCCGTCGAGTGTCGGTGAGATGAAAGGGAAATAGCCAAACTTTTTGGCGGTGGCGCTGCTATCAAGGGTTCGTCTGCACGATATCGATGATAGGCTACTGCAGACGACAGCATATCGTATCCAGTATCGTGTTTTGAAATCTGCATCCTTCGTCGTCTGCTGAATTTTGTCAATATGGTTTGTTGCAGTGTGTATACGCTCAGGTTTTGCAAAACTAGATGCATGCTATTAATTTTTTATAGAAACTAGTTCACGTTGAAAGTTTGGGGGTTTTAGTTTTGATTTGGTGGCTAGTGTGTACCTGACTTTAGACCCATACTTCCTACCACTAAGTCTCTAATTGCACGTAACGCAAAATGCTTTGGTAAGGGAAATATGAAAAATAATCTACAGATTGTTCATGTCAAAAGATAAAATTTCTTTACTACAAAAACATCCACGTGACGGATTTTCGGACTATAAAAAACTTCATGGCCTATAAGTCTCAGTATTTTTAAAAACATTCCAAAAAAAAAAAATAATAATAATGAAAAAAAAAAGATGGCGAAGGCGGTCTCGTCATTTTAGTCGTCAAGAGGAACCACTCAACATTCGCCTACCCCTTAACACCTTCGCAAAAAGTTTTACAAAAAAAATTCTGTGAGTACGCCTACCTGTTGATTTTTACCCGTGTGCCCACGACACTCCGGGCTGTTTGTGAAAAAGCACATTTTTTCCATTCGGGTTTTTTCTCAGCACTTAGGCCTAAATTTAATCACTTTTTTTAAAGAAAAAAAACACCATTTGTACCGTACGAAATTCCGCCGACATTTCATTCGAAGAAGTAAACAGGTGCAAACGTTTAATTTCGTAATTAAAATCGCCACGAAAAGCTGCCAGGCGGCGCTCGCGCCAGAAGACGCGCAAGCAGGCATTACGATTCCAATAATGGAAATGAAATTCGAAAAGAAAAAAAAATGGCGATGCTGGATGACCACCTACGCAAAAATCAAAAGAGGGATTTTGAAGAGGTCATTCCGAAAGGAAAATTACACGTTTTCATCGATGATGAGAGGGGGTCTCGTATAATGGAAAGCCAGTTTAATTTAATACTACATAAGCAAACAGTTGGCAAAAAAAAAATAGATATCAGCGAAACGAAAAGTCCATTTGGCCGGAAAAATGCCAGAAATTCAATATGAAGAGCTCTCGCTATTTGTCGTGACATATCGGCCATGACGTTGCCATAATCTAGCGATGGGAACAAAATGGCGGTCAGGGAGGAATGCGACGCTAGAGGGCGCCGCGGTTTATTTTACTCGTATAGTGTTATATATATTCCGTATACGCACGAGAAATATACCGTATCATGTAGAAGAAGAAAACAAACATATTCGCAAGCGCCAGTAAATAAAGAGGGCGCTGCTGTCAATCCAATATGGCCGCCCACTGTAGGGTAAAATGTGAA
>JAQGAO010007693.1:0-11056 GCA_034697705.1 Ommatoiulus sabulosus
TTGTGATGGACGTAAATGCACTCCTGTACAGCTTCGAAGCATTGCAGTGAAGTCACGCGACCCATGTCAAGGGGCTTCATAGATCGCGTGACTTCACTGCAATGCTTCGAAGCTGTACAGGATTGCATTTATGTCCATCACAAGAAACGTGACAAATTCTGAATACTAAATGATGTATTTTTAGACTGATAGCATTCCCCTCTATAACTTTCAAAATCACATCATTGGTCTATTTTGCATCCTTCAAGTACTTCCTGTCTAAATGACCTTGAAGCAGTGTTCAAGGTCATCAAACTGTCATGGCACGGAAGATCCCCCTTTGGTGTAGTGACACTATATTCTGTTTAAGAAGTCTACTTATGACGGATCCGAGGTTATTCCATCTGTTGCGTCTTCAAATGAACACCCTTTATACAGTACATACAGTATTCGTCTTTGAAATGTTATTTTTTTCCTTGTTTTATTTGAGTATCTGTGATTAAATTTTGATAGAATTTGTGAGTTGAAAGCCAAAGCTCATTGGCTATTTCGTTATGTGAATTTTTTGTTTGTTTTGAAATCAGACGTAATTAAATTAGTCGATAGATCACAAAACGCCTGGTACATGTAACTGAGATTGTTTGTGCCAAAGATAACATTTCGTATGTGGACAAGAGAAGATTTTCCAGCTTTAATCTGAAATTGCAGAAGTGGATATGTGATGTACTAATAGTAAACATATATAGTATGGTTTATCTTTATCATTTCAGTACTGTATATTACATGTAAATCATAGCCTACGCTTATCTTTTTAATTATTGTATTTTCATCTACAAGGTATCGTGGGTGCAATTGAATGATGTATTACTTACATGTAGACATGTGAAAAATGGATCGAATTATTCGATAAGACGACCGAATTAAGCGAATTTTTTCATAAAGTGCAGCATATAGAAAAAAAATCGTTTCTGAATATTTCGATCGAATTAACAGGCGATCACTGTAATAGGATAATCTAGGGGGGAATCTAGGGGAAATGAATTCTGGTTGTTTAATTTTTATCTAGAGGGAATCTAGAGGGATGGGGAAATGAATTCTGGTTGTTAAATTTTTAGCAATTTTTGACAATTCGGGAATAGGACTCTGAGCTCGGTTATAGAAAAACAGAATAGAATAAAATAATTCTTCATATCAAACACGTATTGTAGCTATGCTAGCTGTATGCAAAAATTTATTCATTTTATTAAGTAACATTATAAAATTAAATTTATCAACGAATTGAACATAAAATATGCATTTGAGCGCATCGATCAAGCAGCTAGCTAGTAAACTTCAGAAAGCAAGCCATAGTGCATAAGCCAATCCTTTTCTTCATTGTCGTGCAGACCAAATGAGTACATTCAGATTTCGTAATGGAGAACGTTCTGATCTGTCCATAGTCTCGGCAGGACAAATCTTAAATACAGAAAAATAAAATCAATATCTTTCCAAGGACCTTACATGTAATTAAAGTAATTAAAACTTAGTTAAATTGGTTGGTAGAACTCTGCAAAAGGCTTCTCTGTGTTATTTTAGCAATAGGTTATACTCAGACAGAACGTAAAGTCAATGTTCGATCACGACTGCCAAAAGTGGCGTTCGTAAACCTACTCTCTGAGTAGGCTACTCCTGATATTTTGAGTTTATACAAGTGGCAATTGTGTGTAAGTCAATAGGGCATGTATAACAATATAGGTCGACGAATAGCTAGGTTTAAATTAACCAATGTTTCCAACATTATATGGTTGGCGGCTATTAATTTCTCGTGAAAATTCACTGGAAAGAAATAATCCAGGGAGAAATCGAAGTTTTGGTAGCCATCCAAAACGCAAATTTTCGATTAAAATTCGATAAATGTTTTTCCACTTCTAAAAACATCAACTATGGCATACTATTATTAAATTCTCGTGAAAATCCACTAGAAAGGAATAACCTCTAAAACTATGATATTCAACTGTACAGTATACTGTATATCAATATCGCTTTTCATTTAGGAAAAATTAATTCTCAACAAGTAGCTTTGTGCTGTCGTTTATTCATTTTAATATTCTAACTTACATTATATAAAACATTAAACCTTATTTACGAGTACAACAAAAAATATGTATTTTAGCATATCATTCTTCAAAATTCAGTGAACGGTACATGCACATTGTACAGTATAATAAGGGAAGATGTTAGCGAATCGTTTTCTTCATTTTCCGATAGACGAAATGAGTTCTTCCAGGTCTGGAACTGGAGAACGTTTTGATCTTTTAGAAAATGCACCTCCAGGGCAAATCTGAAATACAGTAAAATAAAATCAGTGTCTGTAAAGGACGACATGTAATATTTACATTGACATTGGACACGTTGCAGTCAGTGAAGCACACTTTTACAATATTTGACCGACACACTTTTCGGAACTCTTCTATGATTTGACGAGGATTAAGATTCATTAAGGTCAATCAACCTAAATAACAAATTTGATGAATTAACTCCACCAACCCTCCCTCATTCCAACGTGTTCCATTTCTGTATGCAGTCTGAAGGGTGTACTGAATTATCTAGAATTGAATGTGCGATACGTTCCATTCTTAAATTTAAAACCCTCATCATACTCCAGTTACATACCAAAGTGCTACTACAATTGTATACAGTAAATGTCATGCCAGACTAACATGTTTAAAATATGCTCAGATTTAAGTCACTTTAGTCGTTTATTAAATAAAGGGCTTTAAATGTCATTAAATTGGAACTCGTTTAAATTGGATGTTAAAACTGTTTTTTTAATGCCTACCTTTCCATATTCTTCGACAATGCATTTGTTACTTAATTCGTACTAAAGTAAAAAAAACACACATTTTTCAATAACATGTCATTGTACAGTAAGGCAACTGATTGCTGAAATATCATTGCAAAAAATTCATGGGCTGTCCTGTCAACTACATGTGTATACTGTACATGAACATTTCGAACATAGGCAACATGACAACAGCTTAGTAAAATCTGCCTTAAAAAATAAATATTTATTGACATTAGAGGCTTCCAGAGAGCATCATATACAACGTATCTCCTTTTACATTGCACGTCACTTTCTCGGTTTGTACCATTCTAAAATATTAACCGTTAGATGTAATAAAAAGATAAACGCAATTTTTACAATTATCTTATTATGAAAACTCATGAACCATACCTGGTAGTCAGTGCGCTCGTCACACATGTCCCAAATTTTCTTCATTTCTGGACTTGCCTGGCAAAGGTATAACAATTTGTTTGAATTCTGCTTTAGAAGAAGTATTTGAATTTTGCACCAAGCATTTATACCTTGGATAAACCCACAGCCCAGCAATCGCTAATGACCTTTCCAATCTGTTTGGGCAAGCAGAAGGATAGTGGTTTATTGATACACAAACGAACAAATCATCTACCACTAGTAAGGTTATGTATATTAAGTTGTTCATCCAGATTAACACTGCAAGCAGTTACCCAGTTGATGAAATACATTTGCAGTATTTCGTATTGTTTTATTACATGTGCTAGGCACGTTAAACAACTTGACTCATATTTATGATGCTTTTAATCCAAACAAAATAATCGATCGATGCAAGAACGGCACAAGTTCTATATTTCTTAATCAGTTTCGTATATTATTATGAATATGTTTTTATACATGTACAGTATATTTGCACACCAACAAATTAAATTACCTTTTCTAAAGAGTCATTCAATGTATCTGATGTTTTCACCCCAAAAGTTTTCGCAGTATAGTCATCTACAGCTTTTGCTACTCGTGAAAGTTTTGCTGGAATAGAACTAATCCCCGGCGATGCGCGTTCTGCGCAATCCACAAACATTTTCTTAGACTGCATTTTTAAATATACATTTACAGTATATACGATGTAAAAATTAATAAGAAACTTTGCTAGAATGAAAAATTCTATTGTAAAGTAATTCAAAAATTGGCTTGCCTCATCATTTGTAATACATCTGGCCTGCAAGGAAACTAAAAATCAGTTGTGCATCTCATTTCAGAATTGCAGCAGAGAATTTTAAGTTAAAAAACCAAAATGCTTATCACTGTGAAACTCTATTTCTCTCCCAGTTTTCAAGAATAAATTCCATGGTTTTGTTGCTCTTACAAAATGTGCAGCATTATACGGACATATTGATTTAAAAGTTATGAAATATCTGTATTCTTTCGGAATTTAGTCACCCGCCCTTAGAAAGTAAAGACATTTTTTGGAAACCAATGCTATATGGAGGATTTCTTAAAGGAATTTGTATATTTACATTTTCAAAATATGCAGTATTGAATTAATTATTGAAAGCATATTACCTTTGCTAAACCCCAGTAGCTGGATAAAGCGATTAGTAAGACGATCGTTAGTTGTCTCATTTTGATGTTGGATGTTCCAATTTAAATGGTATAATTGATACAAACAGCTGTGATTTTATACTATAGTTTATATTACTGTTTACGATCGATGTATTACTATTACGTTTTTAATTTTGTCCGTTTTTCCTTGTTACAAAAGAATCATTGGCTGTCAGGCTATTACTTGTTCGTTTTTCCTTGATTCGGTGATGAACCTGGAGGCTATAATTAGGCTTTAAAACTTCCACACGTATTATGTAATTGTATGGGCCTTCCAAGAAATGAGTGTTTTGTCTCTTACATGAGTGATAACTTTATATAGCTGTTGATGTAACACGCAGTGGCGTAAGGGCATTTTTTAGCAATTCACGGTTTTAGTACATCTTAAGTAATTGTTTGTGCGTTTTGAGAAACATTTTCGCCTTGTAGGCAGTATTTTATGTTTTGCATTAATGTTTACTTTACTTATCAGTGAGTTGAACATACTGCTAATTGTCTGTGTTTTTCAACGAATCAGAAGTGTAATGCCGCAGTAAGAGGATAAAGTGAATAGGATTTAGGCGATCGTCAATTGTCTCATTTTGCCTTTAGATGCTCCCGGACAAATCAACTTGTCAAGTTTAGTTTGACATGAAAGTAATTAGGCTTTTATACTATCTTTTAATTCTTAATTTGAGGATGTTGCATCTTTTTATTATAGCTTATTTGTTTGATTACGTCTACTTATGCCAACCTATATTTAATATTAGTGTACGCTAGTATATGTGCCGTCTATCCCTCGTTAAAAATGAATAACCAATGCATGTGTGGCTATATACGTTTTTGTGTTTGCTTTTTACATGCCATTTAGTCGATAGTTAGGTTGTTGTCAGCTGATTGTACGGTTAGTTTTCCGCCACTCTAATATTTAGCAATTAACCAAAAAGAAATTCCGCGAATCAGATCGGGCTTCGCAGAAAGTCTGGTTTTATAGTCATTGCAATCATTGGTTTAATGCAAATTTTCTTGATAATATTTTCGAATCGGCTCATGATTTTGTCTAAGTGCACATCCCTTTTTGCAAAATAAATGTATTTGTGCTTTCCTTTTAAGTTGCTCATTAGTTATTTTAGCAATAGGTGATATTGCAATAATATAGCAATATTCTGAGAATACTCAGACAGAACCTTTACGAATGGCACTTTTGGCATCGTGATGTCAAAACTCACGACTGCCAAAAGTGGAGTTGGTAAAGCTATACTCTCTGAATACTCCTGGTATTTTGAGTTTATGCAAGTGGCAATTGTGTCAATAGGGCATGCATAACATTATAGACGAATCAGGTTCAAATAAGACAATGTTCCCAACTTTATATTAATAATTTTGTGCTATTATTATTTTCTCGAGAAAATCCACTTGAAAGAAATAATCCCAAAAACTATAATATCGAAGTATTGGTAACCAATTCACCCAAAACGCCAAATTTTAGATTCAAATTCAAATAAATTGACTTTTCCAAATATTCGATCCACTTGGAAGAAATAATCCAAAAAAATGTATTGATGTTGAGACAGACTTTTGGAAACCAATTCCATCAAAAAGGCAAAATTTTCGATTATAATTTGATATACAAGTGTAATTTGACATTTCCACAAAATGTCCGATTAAATCGTCAAAAAATGTCCGCTTAATCTTAAACAAAATGTCCGATTAACCGGTTATTTCCGATGAATCCGATTAACCCATTATGTCCGATTAATCTGATTAACTGATTATGTCCGATTAATCTTTGACAAGGATGTCATCGTAAGAACTGTACTGGATGACGTCATCAGAATTTTAGTAACGGCCCGGGCAATGCCGGGCTTTTCGGCATTATAGTTTACATTATCATATACAAATTAATCACGTTACAATAATGCATAATTAAAGGACCATCGGCCACTTCCGAAAATAATTTGAATTGTCTGTACATTGCAGCCCGGGAAAAGCCGGACAAACCGGCTTGTAATTTTCATATTAGAAAAAATAATTCTCAACAAGTAGCTTTTTGCTGACATTTATTCGTTTTAATATTCTAACTTACATTATATAAAACATTAAACCTTATCCACGAGTAGAGCAAAGAATATGTATTTTAGCATATCACATTCTTCAAAATCCAGAAAACGGGTACGTGTACATGTAAATTGTATAATAAGGGAAGACGTTATCCAATCATCTTCTGATCGACAAAACGAGAGTATCCAGGTCTGGTATTGGAGAACGTTTTGATCTGTTAGGAAAACCACCAGGACAAATCTGAAATACAGCAAAAAAACACCTGTCTGTAAATTTAAGGACGACATTTTACATTTACATTGCAGACAGTGAGGTACATTGTTACAATATTTGACCAACACGATAAATGTAGTCTTCTATGATTTGACGAGGATTGAGATTTATGAAAAACAATCATCCTACAACAAATTGGATACAAGGATTAATTCCACCAACCTTCCCTTATCCTAGCATGTTGCATTTGTGTATGCAGTATATGAAAGTTATACTGAATTATACTGAATTGAATATGAGATACGTTCCATTCTTAAATTTAAGATCCTCATCAATCATCATACTCCAGTTCATACGAAAGTGCTACTGTACTATGAATGTCATGCTAGATTCAAACTGTTATGACCATTTTATGAAAGGCAATTCAAGTTGAAACATGTTTCTGAACTGCATGTGTATCCACAGGGACGATTAATCCCAGGATTAACTAACATATTTAAATAATGCTGAAGTTGCAATCAGGGCCTTAAATGTCAAATTAAATTCAAACTTCTTTATAACACAATTCTTCTGCTGAAAGGTTCGCTGCTTGCAACAACCTCTTATTTTAATGCCATACGTACCTTATTATATTCTTCGCTTACGCACTTTTTCCTCAATTCGAACTAAAGTATAATAAAAAGCAAACGCAAGTTTTTTTTTTTAATAAATTGTCATTGCAAGATGGCAGATTACTGAAAAATCATTTAAAAAATGCATCGTTCTAATGTTTTGTCATAAGCAAAGCAGTTAATTGGATAAGTTCATCCTGGCTGGTAGGCTGAATAATATCGTTGAACTGTCAACTGTATACATCTTAGGAGCTTTGGCAACATGCATGGACACACCTAAGTAAAATCAGCCTTCAAAGATATATATTTAGTGACATTTGAGGTTTCCTGAAAGCATACAACGTATCGCCTTTTATATTGAGTGCTCCTTACTTTCTCGGTTTGTAGGCCTACCATTCTTAAAATATTAACCGTTGGATAGCATAAAAAAGTGAACGCAAGTTAATTAATTTTTATTGTAAAGCATTTTAAATTCATTGTACAATTTTATGAGAGTGCATTTTTTTAATCGAAAAAAGCCGTAAGACCAGCCAGGTTCACTGTTGTTAGCTATTCAATTAAAGCTAGCATTCCTGTCAAGCATTTGCACATAACATGTATGAGGCCTACACTAAAATTAAAATATCATTTAAATATCGTATGGATGATATTCCAGCTAGGGGCCATAAATGGGCCATACCTTGTATGTACCTGAATTTACCGGCGAATGTCAGTAAGGCTGCAAAAATAGCAGTGAAATCGATGGACTTTCCAGTTAATGTACTCAATTTTATTCTTGCTGTTATTGGGTTTACACATGATAATATGTTCCCATGACAGAAATTTTATTTTATGCATGTTTTCGTAACAATATAAGAACTCATCAATTAACCATACCTGGTAGTTACTGCGCTCGTCACAAACGTCCCAAATTTTACCAAGTTCTGGACTCGCCTGACAAAGGTGTAAGAATTTGATTGAATTCTGTTGTAGAAGAAATATTTTAATTGTGCACGAAGCACATGTATTTTTACCTACCTCAGGTAACCTGGTACCCCAGCACTTGTCAACGACCTTGGCAATCTGTATGGGTTATAGAAAGAAACTCGGTTAAGAATACACAAACAAGCAAATAATCTGCAGACTACAAATAGTGCGGTTATTCATACAGTTAAGTTGTTTATCCAGATTAACCCAGATTGTGTAACTAATTCTATGGCTACGATGCGCAACTTAGCTCATACGAATTGCAATTTATGCTTTTATTCAAAATTAAATAATTAGAGAAAAAGGAACTATATGCAAGAGCAGTAATATTAGATTTGGATATTAGTAAGATATTAATAAGAATATATTTTTTTTATTTATTTGCACACCGGAAAACTATAGTAAGTTACCTTATCTATGGATTCACTCGGGTTATGATCTGTTATCTCCCCATATTGTTTCGCATTATAGTCATTTAAAGCTTGTATTACTCGTGAAACTTTGGCTGGGATAGCACTAATCCCCGGCGATGCGCGTTCTGCGCAGTCGTCAAACATTTTACCAATCTACATTTTTAAATATACGGTACATGTATATTCAGTATAAAAAATTAGGGACAAGATTTGCTAGAATTCACAATTCTATTGTAAAGTAATTCAAAAATATAGGCTTGCCTCATCGCCTGTAAGACATCTGGCCTGCAAGGAAAATAAATGAAGTAATATACATCTCATTTCAGAATTGCAACAGAGAATTTTATGTTAAAAAATGTCTTTCACAGTGAAACGCGATTACGTTTCTCCCAGTTTTCAAGAATAAATTCCATGGTTTTGTTGCTGTTACAAAAGCGTGCACCATTTCGGACATGTTGATATTAAAGTTATACACTATCTGTATTCCTTGCGGAATCTAGTCACCCGCCCTTTGAAAGTAAAGACATTTTTTGTAACTAATATGCTATTGAGGATTTCTTAAAGGAATCTATATTTACATTTTCAGAATATGCAGTATTGAATTAATTATTAAAAGCATATATCACCTTTGCTAAGCCGCAGTAGCTGGATAAAGCGATTACGAAGACGATCGTTAGTTGTCTCATTTTTCTGTTGGATGCTCCCAGATTATCACACTCTTAATAATCTCAGACAATTCAATAAGTCAAAGCAATTGATAAACCTTAGCCTAGCTGTGATTTTATACTATCTTATACTTAAATAAATTGAATTTGATTGCATTTACGATAAATGTGTTAATAAGGTTTCAATTATGTTCATTTTTCCTTAGAAAAGAACCATTGGCTGTTAGACCATAAAATGTTTTTTTAAATTTACTTAAACTTAAGAAACATGCATGCTTGGCAAACTACAGTGTTTGTATTCACACATTAAGTATCTGCAAATTACCCCTGGATATCCATGGATGAAAATTAAAGGTTTAATTTGCAGATATTTAATGTGTGAATACAAACACTGTAGTTTGCCATGCATGCATGTTTCTTAAGTTTAAGTAAATTAAAACTCGTATTTCAAATAGCCGACTAATGTATTTCACTGGATGCACACGTATTTTTACCTACCTCAGTTAACTTGGTACCTCAGCACTTTTTTCCGGTTTTTTCACTCGTCGGGTTTTTGCTTCATGCGCTTAAATTAGCTCAGTTTCTGCCCAGATTAGTCAAATACAGTGATAAAAAAACATACAAAGAAAGTTTTATAATGAATACATGTAGGCCTACATTCAGCAGTAATATCTAGCAATAGAAGAGGAGAAATAGTAAAATGTACATGTTGATCAGCAGGAACATCAATAAAAGAAGTCATACATTTTCTTCAAGTTTTTGACCAACATAATACTGAACAATGTACTTACAATGATTAATATAGTACAGTACCTCAGTTTAATAGTGTAGAATGTAAGGCACGATTTTCTTCCATTCTGGAACATTGTAATTCATGCACAGATTGTAATATATACCGCACTCACTGTTGTCAAATATTTTTATATACTGAAAAACTGGAATTTTCCCTATCCTGCTGTAAGTATAAATGCGCTGTACTGCAGATTGCTCCCAAAGACATACAAAATACATTAATAAGAAGTTATTTAATAGGGTATTTTTAAAATATTTACAATACCATATTAAACAACTTATTATTAATGTATTTTAAAATAGCTTTACATTTATATATCAAAATATATTTATAAATACCTATGCGAGGTATTTAAAAATAACTTGGATGTTCCAATCTATACATATTTTGAATAACTTGTAAAGGTATTTTAAAAGCTAAAACTACATTTCTCCTAAATACATTGTCAAAAACGTTTAAATGACATAAAATACATTTTCAAAAATATATTTCTAAAGCTTTTTTTTAGATGTGGGTATTGCTTGCAACACAGAGCCTTAAATACTTACATGTAACTGGTCGAGGGATAATTCAAGTCTCGCCTGTTATCTTTACTAAACCAAACACTTGAAGAATAGATCAATTTAATATCAAAGTATTGGTTTTTTTTCTTTAGTCATTTACTTTACGTGATCTCACTAGTATGGTTAATAATGCGTGTAAGCTTGTTCGTTTCTCCTTAATTCGGTGTTGAACCTCGAGGCTATAAGGCTATAAACTTCCACGCCTCTTATATAATTGTATGGGCCTTCTAAGAAATGAGTGTTTGTTTCTTACATCAAGCCCAGTCCACACCAAAAAAAATCACAAATATAAATATAAATGGCAAATGGCAAATCGGTGTGTACAGGGCTACTCCACAATTCACAAAGCAGATTTGTACAAATAAAGCGTACACACCGAAAATAAAATATTCTGACAAACCGTAGCAGACGACAGAC
>JAQGAO010007694.1:0-11053 GCA_034697705.1 Ommatoiulus sabulosus
TTTTGTTATGCTTGGGTCGTCCATCGTCGATATGTGGAACCCCAACAGGTCTTGGTTTGAATGCGCCATATCGTGTTACTGAGGAACAGGCGGCGGTAGAGATGCGTCGACAGTGAGGATTAAGTGCCTACCTTGCGTTGCGACTGCGTGCCGCTGACGGGGCGGAGGAGGACGGCATCGAGCCGAGCGCCGAGTGCGTGGTGGAGGAGTTGGTTGGTTGGTTGGTTGGTCGCTCGCCCGCCGTCGAACATGCGGTCGACGTCAGCCGACGTCGCTGGCGATTTGACGCCGGATTGCTCGGCGTTTTTCCGGAGGTTTTCCGGGCTCGAAGCAGCGCCGCTTTCCAACGGATTTTGACGGCGCTTCGGCTAAAACGCCTGGATTTTTCTTCTACTGTTTTTTTTTTCTTCCGTCGAGGTGCAACGACCCAGTTGTTCGGATTTTTTTTTTTTGATTTTTACTGGCCGAGCGACGCAGCCAAATGACGTTCCCCAGCTTCTAGCGCCCGATGGAATGGAAGTCAGCGGTGAGTGTACTTTTGCGCGCGACTCGCAATATGGCGGCGGCGCCTGTGCATTTTTTCCCGCAGCTCGAAAGCGACGTCGGATGTGTCCAAATTGGACGGAGTTGGAACCTGCGGAATCCACCCTCCAAATGTGCGCCGGTAGATTTTTGATTGATCGAGCGGTTTGGAGCTTCTTTGGACTGTGGGCTTCAGACGTCCGATTTGAAGCCGTTTTTAAGGGTGCGAGTGCTGGCTCCGACCGAAAATCTCTCCCAATTTGGACGCAGCCGACGTTGACTCCCCCCCGGGCCACGGCCAAGCCGGTCAGGGCCCATGCAGGCCCCGAGACGGGGCGCCGCAAAAGTCGTGATTTTCAGTCGTTCGCAGCTTCGGTTCTGAGGTCTGCTGTTCTGAAATCTGAAGCTTTGCCGAATTCTCGGTTCTGAAATGTTGCTGAATTCGGTTCGGAATTGCTGTTTCCGGTATGGCAGATGTGGATTTTTGTGTGGTGAATGTGGTGCATTTTTTATCAGTATATACGTTGCATTCAGGTTTGGGATTTGGTTTGGTTTTGTTGCGTATAGATTGGTCGTGGCGGAAGTAGCGAATGCACGTTGAAGACGGTTTGGGGTTGTTACATTATGTAATTTTTGGTGGTGAAGCACCGAACTCCTGAGACGATGATGTTTCTCGGAAATCAGGGTATAGCGTAGGCCACGCGTGTCCCCATTAACCTCGCGAAATGGAGCAGGAAGTTTAACGGAGTTCCCCTATTTTTTCGGGAGAAGCGCCTTCCTGCGATCGAGCAACTGTTATAAAAATGACAGTATGGATTTTTTATGCGAAGTTTTGTAGGGATTCCAAAAATGCAGACATCAGTCTGATTTTGACATTCCCATTTCGTGGGAGCAACTCGGAGATCTCGAGTCAGTTTGTTTGATCCGTAAGTACACGTAAGTCATTGCCGTCATGGATACGTAACTATACTGTATATTAGCAGTGCTCGGTGTTGATGTCACAATGTTCGAGAATTAATTCATCCCGTACAGAGGTCTGCTAAAACGATTCAATTCAAAAACCGACCAACTTATTTTGGCAGTTTTTTACCCGAAATACTGCATGTACAAAACAAGGCCTATTTTCGCGCTAGCCGCACTGCTTTCAATCGATTTCCACCAACTTCCGGTGCTGTCCAAATCGGTTGCCTGGCTTCCAGTCAGCGAGTGTCCATTTCCATGCCGGTGTCGTCCATAATGAAAGCAAATTTTGTAGATTTGTATTCCTGGAAAATGTAAAGTCTGCTTCTTCTGTGTGCCATGAGTGGTGCTATATTGACCCATATCATATTTTATCAATTTGCTATGCACATTTTATTTTGGGGGGGCCCGGTGAGAAATTTTTCCCCGGGCTCAATGATTTCTCTCCACGCCACTCACTGCTGACAGTGATCGAGACAGCGACAATTTCCACGTCGGAGGGTCGGAGAATTGCGTCGGTTTATGTCCGAGAAATGCTGAGTCTAGACTGTCAGACACGCTGACTGAAGTGGTCGGTTTTCCATTTTTGGGACAGGCTGTAAAGTCCGCGAGGTCCTGTCGTAACCCTTGACTGGCTGGTTTGGCCCGGTTTATTTTGCATAAGTGCTTTTTTTTCTCGTAATTAGTGGCGAGGGCAGCCTCTGTCTCTTTTTATCGGTCCACCATCTTGATCGCGTCTGGCTTTTTTTTGTTGTTGTCGTCGTCGACGTTACGCAAACCTTGGATTACTCGCTGCCGAGTATTTACGATTGTAATGTCGGATTATGGTCGGAATAAACAAATATTGAAATCTATAAAGAGGACAGACTGAGCACTAGGCTGGCTTGATATGGCCGCGAATAACAGAGGCACGCAGACGCCAGACGCTTTTAACTGGTCTACAGGGTGTCGTTGCCTCGCCATTGTTTAGGCTGCGGGAGGGGGCGCTGCCCGCTGCAAAATGAGATTAATGCCGAAAAGGACGGCGAGGACGTGCTCGAAATTAGGATGGGTTCGGAGGGTACTCACGCGATATTCGCACTTTGGCGGTCGTGAAGTCACGTGCGCGAAATCGGGACTACATGTATCGTTTTTGTCGAATTGGTGAGTTTGCGACTGCCAAAGTGCGATTCGCGAAGCTTTTTTTGTGCGTGAGCACCCCCGATGTACGGAAATGTGAAGGATTACAATCCGTCTTGAAATATGATTAGGGCCGTGCATTTTTGTAAAATGTTGACATTCTCCCCTTTATTTATTAAAAACTAGGTAAGAGCCATCGCACTCGGCTCGGTAGTGTGAAGTCACGTGTTCAAAATCAACGCGCTAATTGGTTTAAAGAAGTTCATTCAAGGTTCTCCGCGCTTTCAACTCAATGAATGCGTTCCTTTTGCACGCATGTATGGCTTCACGACTGCTGAAGTGCGATTTGTAAATAGTCAGTCGGAAGTACCCCTATACCCGGTAATGTAGGCCTACGTATACACGCGTATTAATCTGTGATAATGTTTACAAAATTAGGCACACTACAACCGTCAAAAACATTAACCACTAATAAAATATAACAATTTTAAAACTCGCTCTGAAACACATTGTACGTTTGGCTGCGTTTCTGAATTCTTCAATTTCATTTGTTTTTTTTTGTTTTTTTCGGTCCGTGGTCACAGACAGATTTTGCAGGAATGTACGTGTACATGTACATACATGTCACGTAGTTTCAAATGAAATTCTCCGAATTTGCGTCTAAATAGGTGGAATATTGACTTTTCCGATTCAGAAAACTGTGTTGAAATTTCAACCCATGCAATATGTTTTCGTCCGAATTAGCGTAGCGTAAAATATGTATCCTTTGCCGCTCGGCGGCGCTCTCCATGGCAGCGCACAGCAGGTGAAATGGTGTGAAGATCTAATGTAGTCATGGCACCGCTTTTACGTACTACTCGCAAGAATTATTTGCGATTTTTAAGTTTCAATAACGTTCGCGATTGCAGTTGAAAAACGGAAGAATGTCTCGACGCTCGGTCAATAAAAATACAGCCGAGTGGAAAAATGCTCGTTTTTTTTTTTTGCGATTTTGTGTACCGAAGTCCGAATGTAAACTCCAAGAAGTGTGGAAATGGCTCGAAATGAATTTAATGTCTGGTCTTCTTTAGGCGTATTCGACGAGGAAATAAGAAATCACTCGTCGCTGCTCTTATTATTTTTTTTTAATATTCCACGAATGTAATGAATCATTGTACCTCGAGGGTCGCTCTTGCTCGGATGTAAAAAATCAGTAAACTATAGTCGTACTCGCACAGAATCTTTGTGAATCGCACTTTGATAGTCGATGAACGTCGACTGATCAACGTGTCATTCGTAAAATTTATGTTTGAGCGCCCCTATTCGCACCCTGGTTTCAGAAGTGACTTTTTTATATTTTGAAATAAGGCACGTTGTGCTGTATTAATGCGGGGTAAAATGCAGTGCTCATACTGTCATTTATTCAGAGCTCATTTGGCTCGATTATACAGTAATGCTGGCTTAAACCAGAAATTGTTGATTCTTGACTCGTGTCACTTCTGAAGCGGGGGTGCGACGGCGCGTGAGGCTTCCGCGTAAGCAGCGCCATCTTTGGGCTGAAAAATACATTAGATTTTTGTGGTGTGTCACTTGTGAAGCGAGGATATTCAATGCCTTATTTTTAGAAGAGTAAGCTGCAGCGCCATCTATAGGGTGCAAATAAATGTGGATGTTGTTATTGAAGTCGTGGATCGTGCCATCGGGTGAATTTCCATAAAGCAGTTGTTCGTCTCCCCCTGTATACGCCGACGCTCCAGACATCGGCAGTTCGATCTGGCGTTAATTGCTTTTGATCGTCGGCGACTCGGCGTCCACCCCCAGCGCCGTCAATGGGATTTGCCCTTCACCCGATTCGGCGTGACGTCATCCGTCTGGGCGCTCGTTTCTCCTACCTTCCGTTTCGTGGCCTGTCTGGTGCGTGGGGAGGCAAATCCAGGATGCGACCAGACGTCGAATAAGGTGGAAAGACCGCCTTTTAAAGCTGCACCTGCCTCGGCTTCCACGGATGTGCCTTCGCAAAAATGGCCCACCGTGCGTTCAATATGTTCGGAAGTAGTAGGGCTACTCTGAACGGAAGCTTTCGGAATCGTGCCGTGAATGGCACGTGATTTATTTTGGAAATGTCACTTGTGGTTCTTGTTGTTTTTAAACCAATGATTCCAAGACCCGCAAAAGTGCGATTTGCGACGCCTCTGTCGGAGTACCCCTGATGAGTGCGTGTACCAGACCCCGTGTTTTGATGCATGTTTTCCAACAATATATCAGACTGTTCGGATTTTTTGAACGTCTCGTTGGCTTGCCCAAACCCCATCCTCCCCCAACTTTCTTTGGGATATCGGTTGTATTTAGCTCCGGTATACACCATATAGGAAACTTGGAATGAAACTTGGTTTACGAAACTGGAGTTTTCAGTCTCGGAAAACAAGTTTCAAGCACGACCTGTTTCTGGATCTTGTTTCCTTAATTGCTGTACGTTGTCGTTGTTTAAATTCACCGAATACGCGATGAACAAGATGAAATATCTACTTTCTTGACCAAATTGATTATTTGTAGTTGATTGGAAACTTTCCTCTCTTCATACAGCGGTTGTTTCCGAAAAAGCACTTTTTGATTTAATTATTTTTGGCTCATTTCACCCAAGTTTGTTTATACGCAGTAGAGCAAGATATTAAAGAAAACATGTTGACCCTCGATCGTCCGTGTCGTATAGTTTTTCCCATCGCATATTGCAAACAACACCCAACACCCAATAGCCATAATTTGTAAACATCGCACGTGTCGTTTCCGAAGATGCATCTCGAATCGTTTCAAAAATCAACCGTACATGTCGGCACGCTAAGGTGAAAATCGGCCCGTCCTTTATGAGCGGGCCCCGTCCGCCATCTTTTTTTTTTTTTTTTTGGCGTCCAAACGTCACGCAAGAAGCGAGCTGGAAATCGACGCTGGGGTATCGACACCGGTGTTTTGTCGCCAACACTTCATTCGGAACTAATTTGTACTCGGCCCAGACACGTATTCACGTCTATTTTTAAAGTGGGATATTTTGACTAAATCGTTATCTGGTCTCCCAACAACAACGAAAAGGAAATCGCCTTCAAGTTTATCGTAGCGCCGTGAATGGGATCTTGAACGGTGGTTGCTGCAAAATTCAGAAGAAGCGTCAGAATTTGGCCCAGAAAAGACTTTCAGAGACAAATATAGCCTGATATGCCACGTTTTCCCAAAGGCCGATGGCCCGCCAATGCCTGTTTAGAGAGTAAAATAGATTTGCTTCAAGTTTGCAATCTTTTAGAACCAGCCCATGGAAGGAATGTCAGTCATTACGGTGGCGTTTGCAGAAAGTACATTGCATGCACCCATTTTCTGGCCATATACATGTAGGTCGGGCTGTCCACGCGTTCGGATAGTGGCGCGTCGATCATCTCGAGGGAAACGTGGACGGTGTCTAGTGATCGATTGGCACGTGGCGCCCCCTGTTAATTGCATGCATTTTACGGCTTTATTGCACATTTGAGTAACTTCGCTACCTTGGACGCCATCTCGTGGCAAATGCTGTCTCGATGGAGTCCATGCACGTATCGCGTGCGCAGTGCCCCTGGAGGGAGTTTGGCAACTTCTTTGAAGAATGGATGATCGTTGCGCTGACGTGGTATTTCGATGAATTTGTCAATGCCGAAACTAGGAAGTGCAATGATGCAACCTCTTTTGGCAAGTAGGGGAACGTCGTTTATCCGAACGGGGATTGCACGTAGGAATCCTGGCGGCGGATAATCAACGCCGAGGTAAAACTTGTTTACAGTAGCGTGGTTTGTTAAGCACGTATATGAGGCGTCCGTATCTCAGGGTTTTCTCCTTCAAACTTAGCCAGACTGTTTGGTTTGGATTTGAATCGGGTTGTTTATATTCCAACTTTGTTATTAGGCATCCACTCGCCTTTTTTGGTTCGCCCTAGTTTTTCTCTGGGGAATTTGAGCCCGGCTTATAAAGCACCGTACGTTCATGGTTGTTGAACTGCATGGCGTTTTCGGCAATGCAGTTTCCTGGAGTTTGAAATTTTTCGTTTTTAATCGATCGCAGTTCGTTCATCGAGCAGAAGAAGGAGAAATAAATGCAAAGTTTCGTAGAGGATGCGCGAGGTCCAATGAGAGAGCGTCATCAAACTGCCAGTCAAGCCCGTGCGTTTCACGTGGAGAGGTCGTTCGGTTTAATTAAATAATTACTCCGATGCCAAAATCATTCCGGTTGCTCGGCATTGCAGTTTTGGACTCGCCGGCCAGAGGTCGGACGAGTAGGCGGTGTTTTATGTCAAATAGCAGTTGATCTTTCACCCCGGGAAGAGTTGGCATTAATTAAGCAAATCATCGGCTGGGTGCCCGTGCTGATGTATATGGTGCCAGGGACTTAAAACTCGCGACTTTTTATGAGTTTATGACCGGTTGCGCAGCTATTCGTTAACATCAGTCGAAGATTAAGGCAAGTGTGAATGCCAATTTGCAGCCTTGAAATTTGCTTACTAATTTAATTTGTTAATCTTAGCTTTCAGTCATTGGGAGCTTAAGTGGGGATTCTCGG
This sequence comes from Ommatoiulus sabulosus, assembly GCA_034697705.1. Taxonomy (NCBI): domain Eukaryota; kingdom Metazoa; phylum Arthropoda; class Diplopoda; order Julida; family Julidae; genus Ommatoiulus; species Ommatoiulus sabulosus. The sequence continues at coordinate 7,153 of JAQGAO010007694.1, forward strand.
ATGGCAGTTTTGAAAACTGGTCACCTTGCACGCACGCAGTATGCAGGGTGCCCGCAAAGGTTGATCCCGGCACATGTGTATGTTCGATATGCGAGGTGTCACGTTTTCAAGATCAATACACTGTAGATTTGCTTACTAATGTTTTAATCTTAGCATTCAATCATTGTGAGTTTGTAAGCATAAGTGAGAATTCGTTGATGACAGTTCTGAAAACTGGTCTCGTTGCACGCAAAATGCAGGGTACTCGCAAACTTCGTTCCCGTATATTATGCGTGACCTGGCGTGATTATGCCAGGTGTCACGTTTTGAAGATCTTCAATCGAATTATAGTAAAATCCGTCAAAAGTTCTATGGGCACCAAACCGTTGTAAACAAACTCATGCTAAAATTAAGTCATTATTAAGCAAATCTGAAGATCTTTAAAACGTGACCCCTCGTACACGCATGCTGCATGGGGTCAACCTTTGCGGGCACCCTGCATACTGCGTGCGTTCAAGGTGACTAATTTTCAGAACTGCCATCCAAGAATCCTCACTTTGCTCACAATAGCTATGAGCGACTCTCGTCGGCCATTTTTTTTTTTCGACATGTTTGGTTAGTGGTCTGAATTGCCGACGCTCTTAATATAATACGAAAACCGCTATTGGGTGTGTTTTAGACAAGTTCTTTCTAAGAGGGTATGTTGCTTTATGGGAATCAATTTGCATATAAACATCTCATTTGATGGCGCTAGCAGGATGCAAATGAGACGAATTCCTTGTCGAGAACTCCCCACCTGCAACGCAGTTTTATGTTCTTCTGGAATAAGAATAAAAAAAGCTGAAAGTGCTCCGTAACGAAGCACTTAGAAATTGAACGGAGAATTTTATCCGCTATAAGCGAAAAAATCTACGAAATAATTTGAGTATTTATCGGAGCGTTTGTTTCGTGATAAGTGGCCGTTATAAGCGGGTCAAACTAGGATAGACTCATTCGGTGGATGCAACACCGACCCACAACAGATTGAGTCAATGCACCGAAATAGTCGTTTCTGTTAAGAAACTGGAAAGAAACGAGGTGCAAAAAAAATTCTTTACGGGGCGCATTTCTGGTCGGTGAGCAACTTCGCGAACCGCCGCCAGACGTTTTTTGGGTTCATGGTTGTGCAAATATGGTCGTTTTCGACACCCTTGCATCCGAAAATTATTGCGTGGATTAATTAAACGAGACGTTGTTGACCCCAATTCCTGGATGATTCAACGTGTTTGGCAAAATTTGGAACGGGATTTGAAGGGAAAATCCAAAATGGTTCAACTGGATTTCAAAGTCGATGATTAGTTTTTTTTAAAGCTGTTTTAGGGGTGTAGCAATTCAAGTCGAAGTGGGATTTGCGGTAATGAGCAGAAAACTATTACAAATCTATAACTGCATGGCGATCGGAACATTAAACTTTGACTTCCGAGGAAATTTGGCACCTCTTTATACGGACCTACACTGTAGCTGCCTGATTTATACAAGCTATTTATAATCTGGTAATTGGGTCAATGAAAGAATAAACGGTGATTTATTTACTTCCGCGGTTGGCCATAGATGGCATCGCGCTTTAAAACTTGCTTTATCTCAAAATGAAGAGTTGTGTCGTTTTTGAAGCGGAAGTGCAAAATTATGCTGTCTCCGTTAGCATAGTATATGCATACTGCGATGCAATATCAATATTGTATATCATTTATCCGAAACTACATGTACTGTATGTCGTTTTTTTATTACTGAATTTTGAGCTCATTTCGCTTCTTGACAATTTTTGAGTTGTGTCGCTTTTAAAGCGCGGGAGTGCGATTCAGGAAACTGATGTTCGAGGACCGCGTGGAAAACTGCGGAAAAGAATCATAGCACAGAATGACACTTTAGACCTTCCGGAAGAACAAGCGCCATCTATGAATGTTTTTGCAAAACTGCCAAACAACAAAATGGCGCCTAGAAATGAATTCGTTTTCTATGTACAAGTATGTTATCTGCATGAGCCCAGTTAGTCGCTGTTGTTGTTTTTATTTTTGAATTTCGCTTTGGAAGGTCGCCGAATTTCGGTGGCATTTGCAATTTCCCAAATGTTCTCAAAAAATGTTTTTTTTTTTTTTTTTTTCTCCCAACCCTTCGTGGCCTTAAAAGCTCACTTTCGGCATCGCCGTTGGGACGAGGGTTGGGGGTTAAAAGCCATAAAATTTACGCCGTGGCCCACACACCGTCCCAATTTGAAAAATGGGTTTGAAGACCTAAAACCGGAGGCATTCCGGGAGTCGGGTGGCGGCGCTTTTGACGGCGGTAAAACGCCTCGACCGTCGTAACGCCGCCATTCGGCTCCCAATAAATTTCCTGGAAATTCCGCGTACGGTGATGTACTATATGGCACAGCTGTAGTCCCACATAGCGCAATGGTGGAAGCCATATTTGTTTCAGTTTCACGCATCTATTTGACCTTTAAGTCTTAACGGTATGAGCTCAAATTTCAGTGATAACGACACTTCTCAGTTTACAATTTTAAAAGTACATTAGCATTCTTTTTAATTCCCCGTACAACGGAGTGCTATTTTAAAACTTGCATTATCTCAAAATGAAGAATTTTGAGTTGTGACACTTCCAGAGGATAAATGTTCGATCTTTTCCAAAGACAAACTTGCAAAATTTTCTACTTCTTCAGAGTATATAACTTTGTGCAAAAATTTCCACAGTTTCCGAGTACAGATTTGCACAATTTTTAACAATTTTCGAGGACAAATTTGCAAGATTTTCAACTTTTTCTAGCACAGATTTGTAAAATTTTATACAGTTTCCGAGGAGAAATTTGCCCAAATTTCAAACCTCTCGTAATATGAATTTTCAAAATTGTCGTTAGTAAATTTTCTAAAATATTGAATATTGTCCTGTGTCGAATTTTCAAAATTGTGTATAGCATTGACATCCAGTATGTGAATTTAGACATTGCCATTGGTCAGGGAAATTTTTTTTAGCAACATGGGGAAGCCCTGTTTTAGTATGATTGTCACGTTGGAAGCGTTGCTCAGATGTGTGACAAATCGTTGACCGATTAATCCAGAGAAAAAGCGGAGGCATTATCTTAGTTTTGTCAAGCGCTTAGTTTTTGTTACTGAAATCGTCCACGATCAAATTGGACAGGGTACAAACTAATACCAGTTTTTAGTACCGATGAAATTTAACTCGGAATCTATTTAATTCTGTTTTTTTAAACGAAGCAATTAAGTGATGTCGTTTTGCGGGCTTGCCATCCTGAGGTGCGACCAGAGCAGCTGGTTTTGGTTTTTTATCCAAATCTGACCCGAGAGTAACCCAGAGGTTTTGTGAACCTACTTTTCTGGGAGCATTTCTTGAAGAAAAGGGGCATTGGAGGTTCGGGGTTACCCAGCTGCTGTCTGCTGCCGCTATGCAAATTCCAGCCTCCGACACACGTTGACACACTTTTTATTTTACCAGGTAGGGTGATATTTCATATTTTTATCGAGCCGCGTTCACATTTTCAAAAAAGGATGTCATAAATATGAAGAAAAAAATTCTAATAATACGTATATTGGCACTTTTATCTGTCCGGCCAGCGGACGTGACACCGATTTTTTTTAAAAAACGTTATGCATTTTTTTAAATTTTTTATCTGCTCAAACTCGCGGGAGTCGTTAACCTTGACCAGACCAGTGTTCGTTTGCGCCAACTTTGGTCTAATCTGCGATCGAGGTGGAATTAGGCCTCTAATCAAAGTTAGCATTTTCCATCTACCGAAAATCCTAGAAAATTTAAGCACTAATGGCGAATTCGACTCACCCAAAAAGTGCACACCAGTGTGCACCGGGTGCACGTTTCTGCACCCGTTCCGTTCGGCTCGGAAATGGTGCATACTTCACTGAATTGGGTGCAC
>JAQGAO010007695.1:0-11050 GCA_034697705.1 Ommatoiulus sabulosus
AAGCATGCCGCATTCTTATCCCACTTGGTGGCGCTAGTGTACGCCGAGTGGTAAGCGCCTGCAATAAGCATTCTTTGAGCTCGCACCCTTAGACCGTAGTTCGTAATAACAGAAGTCAGATAGTACACGACTTCGACAATAAGAATTTTCATCGAAGTTTGGATGAAAATCTAACCTTGTAGGTACATGTATATATTAATGAGAAAGTGCCGCGAATTTTACCCATGAATTCCCCGCTATAACGTAATTTTATTTCATACTGTATTTACGTTCGTTTTAACGTAACAGCGCGCAAGCACGGAAATTCGACAATTCATTCGTTTTAGCCGAAAATTTGTAATATCGGTATTCGTCAGTAATTCGTCTTAATTAATAAATTATCCTTATTCGTTCTTATTCTGGACGGGGACTGGAATTTAACGAGTTTTTACTAGGGCCTACATGTTATCAGAAATTCGTATAAAGCGATTTCTTCTTAATGACGTTCCAATGTACATTTGTGAGAAAAAAAATGGTTCATCGTAAAATTATAGGTCTCCCTTATTTTTTGACAGGTTCAAAATTTCCGTGAGTATGTTGCACGTAAAAAACCTGATGCTAGGTAGTACATGTACTGTATCGAGTCTGATATCAGGAATGGAATTTTATTTCTAAATTTTTGATATGACATTGCTAAACTATACATTTCTGAGACTTGTTTACAAGTGCTCGCGTATTATCCCACAGAATGCACGTCGCCGTATCGGGCATGTTATCAAGCATAAAAAGCAAAAAAAAAATTATATATTGCAAAATTGAAATTTAATCAGAGTTTGATTGTATAATGAAAGTGGTTGTCGGGCAGTCGGTCAAAATTACGGAACTAAATCTGGCATACGGTACATCAAAATAATTCCAATTTGCCCACTCTCAAATTCCTGCTATAGTGACGAATAAATGCATGATTGCAATGCCAATTAGTGGTTACTGATGTTGATAAATGTTAAAAAGAAAATTCTGGTTTTACTTCTACATGTAAATAGTAATACACAGTAGTTTTACTACGTTATAAGGGAATTTTTAATCCATACATTAAGTAATAATGATAATAATAATTTAATTCATATAATTGGTAGTATATACAACTTGTACATTATACTTTATTTATTCGAGTCCAATTTCAACGGATATTGCAATTGTTCTGATTGTACGTGTTCTATAAATTGACAAGAAAACAATATTTTGCAAAATCTATTTTTCTCCATAAAAATGAAATTATTTAAATGCAGTCGAAATTCGTTAAGACGAATCTCGAATGACGTCAAAATTTCTTCGTTTAAAGCGTAGTTCGTATTATCAGAAGTCAGACAAAACATTACTTTAGCAATAAGAAATGTAAAGTTTGATCGATGTCTGAAAGAAATCCTACCCCACCTACCTGAATGGAACTTTTCTCGGGGAATTTCCCGTTAAAACATACCAGTTTTGTTTTCATATTGTCTAAAGTTCGCTTTAAATTAACATAGCGCGAATGTTCGAGAACTCGAAAATTCATTCGTTTTAGCCTAAAATTCGTAATATATGAATCCGGAATTCGTCTTAACGAAGAAATTACCATTATTCGTCCATACCCGAGGACGGGGACTAGAAACGAATTCGTACTATCAGAATTTCGAATAAAGCGAATTCTTCTTAATGAGGTTCCACTGTAACATCGTTCAAACGTCGATTCATTTCTCAGTCCATTTTAAATAATGTATACACAGTATAATGTATATACTTAATTATAAACAAAAGGAAATTATATAAACGAAACGATTTATTTAACCAACCCATGTTTTTGTTTAATGCCATGGTCGGTGAAACGTGGCGTAGCAAAAGCTTTCATCCACCTTCAACTTCACCTTCCAGGAAAAAAGGAATATTAATTTAATAAGAAAATTTTGATTTCATTAAAATGTTACCGCGCAGGCGTAAATCACCTTGAAACTTTCACGGAAAAGTGAATTACTTAGATTTATGGTTCTAACATTAACGTTGTTGGTTTTTTTGTACAAAATGAAAGCAATTGCTACAATTTCATAGAAGCTCACGCTATAGGAGTTATTTATGGAGGGGGCATTCGTGCTCCATTTTAAAACCAGTTAAAAAATGCAATTTTAAATGAGGCACGACCCTCTGTTTTACGAATGTGTTTCTCTTCTATTTTCTAGATTATTATCTACTTTGTAAGCGGATCAAAACACACTAACATTTATATTAGTCGGGACGCATGACTGACGTTAGACCGCAAACACCTTATCATTAAGTCGGTTTAGAGAGGTTCATTTCGGATAGAGTTAACGTTGTCTAAGGTCTGATTAAATGTTGTAATTGCCGATAATTAGCGCACTTTCCCCTCCGAATGTGGACCATAATAATTAGTATGGAGGATGAAGGAGCTGTTTGAAAAAAAAAATTCAAACATGCAGTAGGCTACTTTTGTTTGTTTTTTATTTCAAAAAAAAGAAAAAAATGGATACATCGACCATTTTAAAAAAGTGATCATTACCTGATCAACGCGTACCATGCAGTCTTCACTTTTTCAGCATTGATACGCAATAAAGGCGAATGGGAGTTTAAAGCAATATGTTGTTGTTGGTTTTTTTTGCCAATACAGTAGAACCTCGTTCAGACGAATCTCGATCGAGGGACGTCAACATTTGTTCGTTTTATCAAAAATTAAACAACGCCAGACTTCAACAATAAGAAATAAAACTTAATCGAAGTTTGGGTGAAATCATATACACCTCGTTCATGAATGGGAAGGTCCTGCACATTTTAACGGGGAATTTCCCATTATAACTTGCCTTTTTTCATAGTGTCTAAAGTTCGTTGAAACGCAACATCGCGCGAAAAGTTAGGAACTCCAAAAGTCACTCGATCGTCTTTTAAGTCGAAAAATTGAAATATCCGAAATCGGATAGTCTATGAACTGTATTCTCTAGAACGGGGACTGAAAATGAGTTCATATATTCAGAAATTCGTATAATAACGGTATAAAGAAAGTTCTTCTTAATAAGGCTGCACTTGTATTTACTTTGAAATCAAATTAGACTGCATCTAAACAAAATTTGTGAAATATGTACAATGTACTGTACATGTTTAAAAAAACATGAACTTTCCATTATGTTGAATCGTTGGATGTTCTCTACAACAAGTAAATAATAAAAGAATGACTGGTAAATATAAAACTTAGGTTACAAGTTTCCATATACCACTACAATGTATTTACGAACAAACTACTCGAGTAAATACATGTAATTTACGAAATATCTACACATTCATTGCTTCATTTCTTAATATTACGTCACAAGTTTAGCCCGACAAGATAAACCCACGTTTTAAACTAAACTTTTTGGTAATGCCCTATAGTTGCTTTCGCAGAAATTTGAAATAATGTACGTGCAAGAGCACGTATAATCAATGATCGGCGATAATTTTTTTTATGGTAACGTTTATTTTTAAATAGTAATATACGGCACATCGTGGAAGCTAGGCATCAACGACCTTGACCTTAGGCACGTTTTGAAGGGGTGATAAATCAATATTTAATCGCGGTATCAATGATTATGATCAGTATGCCAATCGAGATGTAGTACCATCGCAACGACTACTGTCGGACAATAGGTACGCCGGAAGTCACACCGTGCTATTTAGTGCACCTCAATTGGGGCGTTATTGACTCGTAGGCCCTTATTAGTCTTTAGTTCCTTCAGGCGCTGCTTACTTAAAACGCTTTTTAGAAGTATCACATCCTGCTTTTTGCTTCACCCTGTTAATGCACCCCTGGCATTCAGAGCCGTGGGTGTGCCTCCATTTTAAAACTACATGGGTATTTGTTTAGTCAAAAATGTTAAAATATGGACGATATTAACATCCCTTCTGCTTAACCTGTTAACGCCCTCGCTAATCCGATTATACACAATGTTGTTTATTCAAAAATAAACACCTAAAAATGGTTTTGTTTTTTTAATCAAGATCGTTTAGCAACTAATGGATGTTGACTAATATTCGTTTTGGGCGCAGGTTTGCTCGTTTTTAGGTTGTTACGAAAATTTAATCATCAATTCAGCGCGTGAAATCTTCAATATATACGTTCTTGTCAATGTTAGGGGTACTCAGGCAGAAATTTTACGAATAGTAGCCTACTTTGGCAGTGTTGAAATGACGTGTGCAAAATGTATCAGTTGGTTTAAAAACAGCGATAACTTCACGATTGCCAAAGTATAATTCGTAAAATTTCTGCCCGAGTACCTCTGATACATGCATGTGCTTAGTTTCATCAGTTATTTCAATTTGTGCTGATGGATATTTGGGAAACTGGAAAAAAAATGAATATTCGTTTGAGAAACGTACGAATTCCAACTTGAAACAAAAAACATCTTTGGACTGTTAATTCAATTTGCGATTACTTTTGAAGAATATGCTGTATTTTAAATTTAAAATAAAAGTTTTGGCGGAGTTTTCGAAAATTAGTTCATCGGTGAATATAGGATAATGAGGAACACTGAAAATTTTAGAAAAGTAAAAAAAATCTGGTTAATTATTAGGATATTGCATAAAATTCGGGTCTCCTGAAAATTAGATGCAAATGAAGATACATTTCCCCAATTTGTATCTCTAAAAAGATCAAATAAGATAATATTAAGGGAATTTGATTAAATTTAGGATTACTTCGAATATTCTTTCGAATATTAGAAAATTTGAAAACATCTGAACTTTTCTGAATTGACGGATAATTTTGAAATATACATGCATGTATAGCGAACGTTTTTTGAGTCTGGTTATGAAAAGTTTATGAATTCCCATAAGCACCTAGATTGTTTTACCTTTGCCTAATTCCTTTCCGATGATTGCTTTTACTGATTTACGAGCGCCAGTTGAAATTGATCATCTATGCTAAAATTTCAATATGTGGGTTAATTGGTTGCATTCCTCGCTAACCTAGGTCATAAAAATATAGCAGATATCCTTGCCGAATCTAATAACCATTTCCAAATATCATATTCATACTAATCACGATTAATAATAATAACAACAACAACAACAATAATACATATTTACGGGCCTAATTTTGCCTTTGCTACTTAAATACCACAAAATAGGCCAATTTTTGGCCCACATTGCCCGAAAATTAACAGAAGCGATGTCGTAAGCAGCTTCATCCATGAATACCAGTTTTTGGAACAGCTAGTTGCACCATGGCCCGTTAATTTTAATCAGCGCTCACAAGATCATACGAGATGTACCGAAGGAGATCGTACTCGTTCAGTATACTTCACCAATAAAAAATGAATGGTGAAAATTTCAACGGGCGACCCCAATTTGCTTGAGACCGATCTCTAGTTTATGGTGGATTTTAATTACAGATTAATGACAGAAAAACAGCATTACAGATTAATGGTGAAATACATGTTTATAGATATTGTATGTACGACCTCTCGTATACAGATAGATGCCAGCGCTCTCGGGCCAATACCCTTTAACACTGACTCTGCCATTTTTTTTTAACTTGAATAATACGCATCTTGTTTTAAAGTTAAAAATTTCGTGAAATATTAGAGACGCATCCGGTTCGTTATATTTGTGGTCGGCTTCTGAGAAGTTTTAATCTATTAAAGTGTAACGCCGAGTATATAAAAACTCGGACGACCCTCGAAAAAAGGTCGAGATCAACTTTCAATTTGGCTCTATACTGCACTTGAGTCCAAGACCGATCTCAAGTTCGTCACAGATTTGTTTCGGCATAACAATACGTAACTCCACGATGAAGAGTTGTCCATCGGTGACGTCATCACAAGTTCGATGTTGAGATCTTTTTACTCACTATGATCAATGGCGATCGCGGGTATGACTCCTTGACCACCGCAACATTTTGGGTGACCACTCGCCAACCGCTCCCATCATGCATCTCCGTGGTTGCGCCCGTCAGTCACTCATCCCCCAGGGGGAGCTAGTGATGGCCCAATTCTCAGGCTGCCATCTTGAAACCGAGCGTGACTCGGAAATCACCTCTGCAGGGGGGAAAACGCCGGAAGCGGGAGAAAACTGTTTACGATCAACATTGTAAACGAGAATTTTTCCGATAGCCGATTTTGGTCGAGGAGTTTCCCACATCGATATACATTCTGATCAAACAGTCACTGCATGGTCAAGATGCTGGACGTGCCGACGCGAGGATTGAACTTTCATCAATCATCGAACGGAGTTATTTTTATTTTGAAATGATAATCTCTGATAGACATCGGTTATCACTCGCTTATCGAGACACTGGTGATTAGGACAAAATGATATAAAAGTGCGAGGTAGTGAACATTTTCGTTATTTCACTTTCTGATTTCTATGCGCGTGTACCAGAAATTGCCTAAATTCAACTGCAGTGTTTTGGGATTAAGTTTTCGGTTTCGTTCTTGGAGCGTTGATCAATCGTTGAGCACATTCTCTGTCTGGAATATAGCAGTTGTTAAGTTAATAATTTAAGGTACGGTATACAAGTTTTGCTAACTCAATTTCCTCATATAACAGTAGTGTGTTCACTACTTTCATTCCTGGGAATTTTCCCAAAATTATGGGGCCATTCAAAAACGACGTCCGCAAAATTTTCCCGAAATTAAGACTCCCCCCTACCCGCATTGTGTCCGGTCACTCAGGCCATCCCCCTCCTCACCCCAATCGGACGTCAGAAACTTTAAAAAAAATTGTAGTCTATTCGGAAAATTTTGAAAGTTTTGCAAATTTGTACTCGAAAAACGTAAATTTTGTACTCTGAAAAACTTGAGAATTTTGCCAATTTGTCCTCAGAATCTGGTGGAAATTTTTCAAATTTCTCCTCGGAACCTGTTGAAAATGTTATAAAACTGTACTCGAAAATAGTTGAAAATGTTAAAGATTTGTACTTGGGGAAATGTTGCAAATTTTTTCTCGAGAAAACGTGGAAAAATTTGTAAGGATGTCCTCGGAAAGTCGGAAAGGTTGACAATTTTGCAAGTTTAAGTTTTCTGACTTTTCCAGAACTGGGGGTACATAGCTGTTTACTGACTTTTGCAATCGACGTTGCTCAACCTACCCCCCCCCCCTACCCGAGGACATCCTTTTTGAATGGCCCCTTATTGGATTTCGGAAGTTCAGACTCGCATCAAAATGATTTCTATGTCATAACTACCTGTACATATATGCTAATAAGTAAAAAGATAATGTTTGACTTGTTTGTAATTTTTTTTAAATCTCAAACGCGAGTGAAAGTGGCATTTTTCGTTTATTTTATGCTATTTCCATTTCGGAACTTTAATTGTATACGGTATTTTCTGGATTCCATACGGGTTCGTAAAAACGCGAGTCGACTGTAAACACACGCATGAAATACACTGTTTGTTTTCAAACCGCGCATATTTCAATATCGATATATGCATCAAACTACATAAAGTAAGTTTACAGTAAGTCATTGTTCGATTTACATACTGTCTGATAGACTCAACAATATTCACAACGCTTTTTCGACACTATTTTCACTCATCGCTTCCAATTTCCATATTTCAATTTTGAATGGCGCTTTCTGTGGGGTGCTGTTCCGAGAAAAATAAACTTTGCAAACAAAGAGTTCGACTGATGTCCAAAATGCACGTATAAGGACGCGCGTGATTGGCTGAAATCTAGCTGAAAAAACATCCGTTTTCATTTTCAAATTTTACGAATTTCATCACATGGAAAGCTGATATAAGTCAGACACGACGGATATAAACAGCCTCGGGCACATTTTTCGCTGCAGGATCCATAAACGTCCGACCCGAACTCTGACCTTAACGCGTTGCGCGAGTGATAATTAACTCTAAAAGCAGACAGCTGGATTATAAAACTTATACACAAATGGGCGATGAATCACTATCTAAGCCAAACTGCAACGCTGCTATAAATTTACATTTTCGCAGTTTGAAATGATTTGGCACGCGTGCACTCATGTATACGATGTACAAAGAACGAGCATTGTTTTTCCAACTCGTCCATGCCTCGTGTTTTTTACTATTACAGTGCATTGGAACATCGCTAAGAAGAACTCGCTTTATACGAACTTCTGATAGTGCGAAATCATTTCCAGTCTTCGTCCAATATAGAGCATACTGTATATGAACGAACAATGTTAATTTCTTAACTTAGGACGTATTGCCAATTCGGGTACATGTATTACACATTTTCGGCTAAAAGCAATGAATTTTCGAGTTACCTAGCATTCACTCAATGGTTCGATAAAACGAACTTTAGTCAATACGAAAAAGGCACGTTATAATGGGAAATTCTCCTATAAAAGTTGAAGTATACCTTCCCATTCATAGACGTGCATGGGATAGGATTTCATCCAAACTTCGATGAAATTTTAGTTTTTATCGTTGAAGTCATGTTTTGTCTGACTTCCGATAATACGAACTACGGTTAAAACGAGCAATTTCTTACGTTCCTCGAGATTCGTCTTAGGGATCATCAGTCATAAAGGACGTCCTGTATTTTTTCAGGTTTTTAGAACCTGTCCGCCCTTGTCCTGTTTATGTAACCCCTCCCCCACATGTCCAGTCCAATTTTAAAGACAGCTTGTTGATTACATAAGCAATTTTAATATGTTCTTTATAAATTGTTACATTGAAAATATTACCATTAGTGAACCACAGACCTACAGAATATTATAGGGAACAATGAAATTTCCCCTAACAAAATACCAAACTACCCAGTTTTAAAGGCCAAAATTAACTCTTTCTCCATTCAGGGGCAGTAATATATTTAATAGCTGATGCAGGCTTTGTAAGCTGAAGAAATGAGCAAATTTGAAATTTGCCTATAAATTGACTAGCAAGAAAATGATACCTATGCAATCAATTTATTATCTAAAACTGATGTCAGTTTAAGCACAAGTTGACATTCGGACGTCCACTTTCCTTGAAACCCTGTCATACCCCCCCTCGTCCCTTTGCTGGACGTCCTTTGTGGATGACCCCTTAACGTGGATCGACTGATATTTTAATGCGTGATGATACATGCTACTGTGCATGTACAATGTACATGTTACTGTACGTGCGAAATTCCTCGCTTTAAAGTTTAAACTGATCTCTTTGCGGTGAAAAATTTACTCGATCGCCCAATTTCGTTTTATTTATGATGGATAATAAACCATATCGGGATTCCACATCGCACGCATATTTCTAGCATCGCGTCACGCTACTTTATACCCACGGTTAGATATATCGGAGCTTATTCGGCTTATATTTGAACGTCATGTCATCAACATACGAAGTGAAATGGGTCAACGTAAAAACTCGTAAAGTTGCAGACAAAAACACGGACCTTCAACGCTCGATTTTTAAATTCGCCACAAGGTGGCGAGTCGATCGTTGGCGGGTCGAGCCTATCGTCCTTTGCGGGGGAATATCCTATACTCGTCCTTCTAATCAGTGGTTGATATAATTTCGCACCACTTTCATGCAGTTTCTCCGATTTCGATGTCCTTACGTTTTCCATCACTGTCGTTTAGCTAACCGTCAATACGTTCATTATCGCAGTTTTCTAATTGAACTTTACCGCTTCGGTTAATGATATCTGCGAAACCCATCGCCCATTATCCTGCCTGTCGTGACTTGCACAAAACCAGAGATTTGAAAGCTTTCGGCGAATTGCCGAATTCACCTGTTAAAAGGTATAAGCAATTCGAAGTAAAAAAAAAATAAACTCGTAGGTGGGTTTCGTAGATCGTGTAAAACGAATTAAAACCGTCATCCCATTATATCTTCTTCTGAGTGAAAAGTCTTCCCGCGCTTTTCAGCCTCTATTTACGACATGAGTTCCATCACGGGGGTTTATTAAGCGCTCACGTTTCAACTCTTTTTGCATCTCGATGCATGACCTGGACCTGGATACGTCCTTAAGTTTGTTTCATCCCATTCAATCCTGTCTGATTTTTTGATATCGTGCAGTGCCATCTCTTGACACGAGGCAATTGGGAGGAAAACGTAAACACTAATACCGACTAGTGAGCTGAACAAAACTCGGTGTCAAGAGTGGTCAAGAGTGGCCTCGGGTTAGCCACGACTTCATGCAGGAAATAGACATTTTCCATGTACATAAAACACATTGATTGGATGCGTGCGCGCTTAACTAAGAGCCATGATTTGCTACAGGAGACTAAAATTTAGCCATGAATCCCAGAATCAGTCTGATATCAATTTCAAGCACCTTGGAGTCCTTGAAGAACGGAATATATTTAAATGTATGAGTTTTTCTCCAAAAAAATTGTTTAAATGTTTTCAAGCATCTTTACTATTCTTTAGATCCTGGGTTGGTAATATTCCAAACTGTTGGATACGTTTCCAAAATATTCCCAACTGTTGGAAAAAGTGCCAAAATATGCCAAACTAATGTAAACGTTTCCAAAATATCCCAAGCTGTTGGAATCTGTTCAAAAAACATTCCAAACGTTTCCAATGTGCTTTAAATTTCCAACTTGTTTCAAATAATTTCAAATGGGTTTCCAAGCATTCTATCCAGTGGTTGTTTTTTTTTTTACATTTTTTTTTTAAATTCTAGCAGTGTACACCAGTTTATTCAAATAACGTGTACATGACAGCTTGTTTACTCCAAGTTTACATGTTTATAAGTATCTTCAATGTATTATGTTCGAAGTGGTTCTTCAAAATTTAGTCAGATGTACATGTATACTTATGGCATTATTCCATGATTCGGACTCTGGCCAATTAATACCTCTGATGTACTGTACATGTACGATGAAAACTTTCTAAGATTGACCTCGAGAACAAATGGTGGCGCCCCCTGTACCAGTGATTGTTAAAACTGTCGAAATATTCATCATTGCACTTTACGGATGTCGTAACAAGCGATGTCATACCTGTACATGTAGTAACGCCAACATGTTATGACCAGATGATGCAACGTTGAAGCGCCACCTGTAAGCCACTGTAATGGCGAATTCGGTTGGGCCAAAAAATCTGCACTAGTGTACTCTCAGAGTACGTTTCAGCACTCGATCCATTCG
>JAQGAO010007696.1:0-11049 GCA_034697705.1 Ommatoiulus sabulosus
CGCTTAAATGTACGAAAAAATGTCCGATTAAGTGTTAGAAAAATGGGTCATTTTTAATGAATGACGTCATCAATATACGTCGAACATTAACGGAAAAATAATCGGACATTTTTAGAAAAATAATCGGACATTAATGGACAAACCCTCGGGCATTTTTGGACAAATGATCGGGGATTTTTAGGACAAATGATCGGACATTAACGGATGAATAATCGGACATTTTTTTGACAAATAATCGAACATTAACGGACAAATAATCGGGCATTTTTAGGACATCCTAAATTCCAAAACTGTAATAATGTATTAACATATTGTTTACGTGTCAAAATCATGACAATGAAGAAACGTATACAATTTTGATAAATATCAAATATGATTCATGTGAACGTTTTGTTTCCATAATAACCTACATTTGAGCAACTCAAAAAACTGACCAATAGCCGAATGAGTTATTTTCGAGGCAAACTGGACAATATCACGAACAATTACAATGTGGAAGGATGGATCCATGGACACTGGTCAGAAGTTTTAATAATTCAAAAATAGACGATAAATTAAATGAAATACACAAAAAAAGATTTACAATATAGCGTAAATACTGTATGAGTGGTCAACCGCACTCGTCTCGACAATGCTTCCTCCGAGCAGTGGTCAGTTTGCGCACGAATAACGAGAGCCAAGATCAGAACGCGAGTGCGGTGGATAAAAACATACCGATATTAATTTCATAAGGATAATAGTATATATAAATAGCCATTAGATACAAATGCCACTGAGAGGCTATCCAATGTCCAGTCACTATGGTCAGTTGAACAGCCGGACAGTGAGTGTAATCGAGCGCGTGCAAAAGCTTAGCAACCCACTCGAACGTCACCCGGTCGTTTGTAGCAGTGTTGTTCATGAGTCGAATAAATTTGCAATCATAGTTGAAATTGACGATTAAAATAGCCATTCTTAAATTAAAATGACTGATTTAGTCGTTCAATCGTAAATCCTATATCGTATAGCATTATTAATTTCGTTGCAGTAATAGTCGAAGAAAATTTTCAATCCGGACTAAAATGCAGGACTAAAATTGATGATAAAATAGCCCCGGTTACAAATTTAGATTTGGCAGATTTTTCGACAATATGGCTAATTTTTGGACAGTTTGGTGAATTTTTCGTCATATTGATCTCTTCCGAAATTTGCAATATATTATTGCAAATTTTCGACGGTTAACCAGGAAGATTTTTCGACAACTGCCAAATTGTGACAATTGTAATATTGTAATATTTTCAAAATTGTCGAAAATAAGCAAAATTGACGAAAAATGTGAAAAAAAATTGTCGAATATTGCTTAGATAGTTTCCCAGTTACACGAATAGATAAGAAGTTATATCAGTTCTTCGTTGCATACGCGACTAATGACTAAATGTGAATATGTGTTTTAATTAGTTTAGAATACGACGAATCGATCATCAAAAGAGACGCGACTAACCGAATTATAGTCGTCAGTCACGACTAATACGCGAATGATTAGTCATTAGCCTCGATTGATCAATCGACAACGGAACTTCGCCAAAAATTCAATAATTTTAAAACATTGTTTCGAAGTTTGGCGAAGTGTTACAGTTTTAAAAACTAAAAATGGATGAAAAGTACCTATATTATAAGGCTAATTGTTAATAATTTCAAAAGCTTTCAAAACTGACATTTGCAACCTCGTTTTTTCTCTAATTTCCATTCAAAAAACAACTTTTAGCCTAAAAGCAGGTATACAATTACGTTAGATTGGGGTATATTTTCCGCATTTTTATTTCCTAAGGGGCTTTTTCTCGTGATCCATTAAAACGCTAAAAATAACTGAAAGTTTGCTTTTTCGTATCGTATTTGCATGTTTCAGTCTACGATGTATAGGAACAGCGCTTTGTGGAGGCCATAAGGGCTCCTGATCAATTAGCAACTCTACCTTTTAAATGCTTTTAATTTACTAAATTATTAAATTACGAGTTCACGAAAGAAGTACGTCAAAAATGACGTCAGGGGGTGTGCTGCACCTGGGCTCTCAGGGTCGTCCAACTGTTTGCGACAATCCATTATCACTCACCTGCTAATTTTTTTAAAACATGTGGGAATTTTATTTCAAAAATTGCGATTATTTTATCCAAAAATGCGCCATTTTTCAAAAATTTGAATATTTTATTTAAAAATTTTCGATTTATTTTCTAGAATTCGCAGATTTTATTTAAAAACAAGAGCTTTGGTTTCAACAATTGGCGATTTTTTTCAACAATTGCAATTTTTCTTTCAAAAATTTGTAAATTTTATTTTTTAAAAAAGCGATTTTTTTTAACAATTGACCATTTTGCGATTTTTTTTTGCAAAATTTGCGACTGACTTTTCTTCAACAGTTTTACGAATTTTTTTCTAAAATGTGCCTTTTTTTTCAAAAATTTTGCGATTTTTTTTCTAAAATTCAAAAATTGTATTTAAAAATAAACACGTTTTTTTAACAATTTACAATTTTTTTTTCTAAGATTTGAGATTTCTTTTTTTAAAAATGGTGCTATTTTTATTTTTCAAACTGCGCCTAATTATCTTTTATCCTGATTAATGAGGTAATCATTAATAAATAAATATAAAACATTATTATTACATCGTTATATAATATTGACTCGTTAATAATATTCGAATTTTCCTGCTTATTTTACGTAACAAAATATTACCAGCATGAATATCGATCTTAAGAAACTTCCGAGACATTTCCAAAATTCTTTCCAAATGTCGTACTACGGCTGTAAATCACAATGGCTTTAGAATTGAGGCGAGTCAATTGGGTAATGAGGGTCGATCATAAACGGTCTATTTTTGTTTTGTTTCGTTTCTTCGCTAACACAAACAAGCCTGAGATTGGTCATAAATTGACCAAATAATGTCATAAAAACGAATTTAGCTGTCATAAACGAGCACTCACGGCTCAATTTCGTGTCATTTCTCTAATAGAAAATGGCGCATTATGGTCAATATACCGAACAAATAAATAAACAATTTGCGCAAAATACGGGGTCGCCATCTTTGTTCACCTCAAAATGACGTCATGAACGGCAATAGAAAATTTTAGTAGTTATAATTTCATCTATGAAATTTCGTAAATTGTACAGAAATGTCGAAAACAAATTAGAGAAAATATAATGTTGCAAATTTTTTCAAAATGTAATAAAATTTGTAGAAATTGTTTTAAATTTTACGGAAAATTCTGTGAAATGTGCAGAAAATGCCGTAAAATTTATAAAAATTGCAAAAATATTACATAAATTGCTGTGAAATTTATGAACATTAAACTTGTAAAATTCGCTGAAAATGTTGATATTTACAAAAAATGATAAAATATTTACAGAAAATGTCGCAAAATTTAGAGGAAACATGGCAACATTATCAAAATGTTGTGTACAATTTTAGAAAATTGCATAAAATTAACTGAGCTGTCAGTTAAATTTGTATGACTATTTTTATAATGTTCGCAAATTTCCCTCAACATTTTCCTGTGATTTTTTGTACTATCGCGAATTTCTCTAAATTTTTCATTAATTTACAAAAAAAAAAATTCAAATATTCTCAAAAAACGACTTCATTTCGAGTAAAATGGTCATCTTCTGGCCTAAAGGTCAAGTTCGAATGGGGTTTCGGGCCAGCGCCAGTTGATTAACCTCAAGATTTCGTTCAATTTTCCAGCACTAGAATGTCCGAGCAGCGGTCAGCATACGTGCTCGATTGACCAATGGTCAGCAATTCACGATGTAAATCTCGAGAGACGAATAAGACAAGTTTTTACATTTCGTTCAATTTGTTTCTCATTTATTCTTTTGCCTGGATAGAAATAATTTTATTTATTATATTGGCCGAAATTTGGGGCCAAATTTCAGTGACATTACGAACTCGAAGCACGTTTTTCCCGAAAATTCCCCCTTAGAAATGAGAGAGGAAAATCAGGCGAGAAAACGCGAGATTTGAGCGAAATTAGACGAGAAATTGCTAGCGGCTATCGAAGTCTTTATTGAAGACGACGCTCGACCATCTTCTCGTAATAATAATAATAACAAAAAATGATAAAAATAATGGCCAGTGGGCAGTGGGCAGCAGCGACGAAGCAACTTCCATATAGATTTTCTCGTTATTCGCAATAACTACTTTTATAGCTTTCTCATAACTCAATATTTTCGGGCCAACGAAAAATAATACGGGAAAAAAATTGCCTCAAAATGTATATTAAAAATACAGGAAATTGGCGATCATAACGTTACTAGGGTGAAGAAATGACGCGTGGGAGCGCTCGCATCATGAATATTTTTAGCGAAATTCGCAAACGAAACTTTAAAACGAAATTTGCGAAGTTGTGAATATATAGGCGTGGAAAATTTATTAAAGTTGCAATTTATTAAAAAGAACAGTTCGTAGAAATTTGAGAAATACTGAAAAAAGCCGGGGAAATTTTTAGCAAAACTTGCCAAATTATTACAATAATCAAAGAAGCATTAACGAAATTTGCAAAATTATGAATATATTTTCAAATTATGAAAATAGTCAAAGAAAATTTAACTAAATTTGTAAAAGTATGAATATAAACGTGAAAAATTTATCAAAATTTGCTAAAAATTAAAATAAACAATTTATCTAAGAGAAATACTGAAAAATTTGCCAAACTATGAAAATAGTCTTTGAAAATGTATCAAAACTTGTGAAATATTAAGAAGAACCATTTATCGAAATTTAAGAAATACCGAAAATAGCCGAGGAAATTTTAAGTAAAACTTGCCAAATTGTACGCGAGTTTTACGTAAAATTTCGTCGGACAATTTACCCAATAATTTGCAGTAAAACGTCAACTTTATACATATATATATATATAAAAAAATTCACAGATAAATTTCGCTAAATTTACTTAACATTTCGTAAAAATTGCGAGAAACATTTCAAAATTCACGAAAAACAAAGCAAAATTTCCAGATTTAAGGCTTTGATTTTAAGTTGGTAGATGGCGTCTCGGTAATGGTAGTCCTCGAGTTATGATGAAAAGCTCGTTTGGTTGCCAGGGCAAATGCATTTTTCTCAAGAGGAAAACATCGAACAAAACCCGAGAAGTTTTTCAGTCGCTATTTCGGAGGTCCTGACGTCACGCTACTCCATTTCTCCTTTCGCTATCTATTATTTCCGTCAGTTTGAACCTCCAATTTAACGACGACATATTAAAATGTAACAATAGTGAGAGTAAGTTTTTTTGTAACGTGAAGATGCGTCCTATATTTTTTATTCGAGAGCTCCAAAAACGTTCCTTGATTGGGAAAAAATGGATGTTTTGAATTATAACAGCCTCGTATTCCAACAACCGTATCGAGTGTTTTTCTTTCTTATTTATTTTTATGTATATACGACAAAACCTACTTCTATTTCTCCTACATTTCATAGTCTCGAATCTAGACGTTATAGACGCCTTCTCAGACGTCTATAAGAAATTAAGACCGATTCCAACAAATCTATGTGTTAAAACACGTTTTTACAGTAGAAAAGGATATCGAACGGTGTTTCTGAACGTGTTAAAAACATGTTTTTTGTATGAAAAGAGCGAATAGTGAGTGGTAAAGAACGTGTTAAAACGAGTTTCTTTGCATAAAAAGACATGTGTTAAACCATGTTTTTTCAGTAGAAAAGGAGAGAAAATGGCGTTTCTGGACGTGTTAAAACATGCTTTTTGTATGAAAAGATCGAATCGTGGAAACGAACGTGTTAAAACAACGTTTTAAAACTGAACGTTTAAAAAAATACTGTTTTTTTTGCATGAAAAGACCGAATCGTGGAAACGAACGGGCTAAAACGAGTTTCTTTGCATAAAAAGACATGTGTTAAACCATGTTTTTTAGTAAAAACGGCGATCGAATGGTGTTGCTGAACGTGTTAAATATGCTTTTAGCATTAAAAATGCCAAATCGTGAACATTAATGTGAACAGAAAAAAGACCGACTCGTCCAAACTAATGTGTTAAAACATGTTTGTTCTGTAGAAAAGATGATCGAATGGTGTTCATAAACTTGTTAAGAACATGTTTATTTGCTTAAAAAAGCCGAATCGTAGAAGTGAACGTGTTAAACATCGTGAACATTAATGTGTTAAAAACATGTTTTTTTTAAAAAAAAAAGACCGAATCGTCTGAACTTGCGTGTTATAACATGTTTTTTATCAGTTGAAAAGGAGACAGAGTCATGTTCACGAACGTGTGAAAAACATGTCTTTTTTGTATAAAAATGACTGAATCGTAGAAACATTTAACGTGTTGAACATGCATGTTTTTAGTATAAAAAATACCAAATCATGCACATTAAGGTGTTAAAAACACATTTCTTACTAAAAACGAGACCGAATCGTCTAAACTTACGTGTTACAAAAGATTGAATCAGCGGAATCGTGTTAAAACATATTAAGTATAGAAAAGGAGTTCGAATCACGTTCCTAAACTTGTTACAATCATGTTTTTTGTATAAAAAAACGAGTCGTGGAAATGAACGTGTTAAAGTATACTTTTGCATAATAAATGATCGAATCGTAAAAATTAACGTGTTACAACATATTTTATATTAAAAAAGACCGAATCGTATACATATTCGTACAATTGTTTTCGGAAAAAAGACCGTATCGTAAATATTAAGTGTTAAAACATGGTTATTTTTACGTGCTAAATTTTTTTTGTATAAAAAAGTCCGAATCGTGTACATCAACGTATTAAAAACAGGTATTTTTTCCGAAAAAAAGACCATATGGTGAAAATTACTTGTTTAAAACATATTTTTATATTAAAAAAAGATCGAATCGTGCATAGGTAAAACTTTGAAAAAGCAATTTCAGTTTA
Organism: Ommatoiulus sabulosus; assembly: GCA_034697705.1. Taxonomy (NCBI): domain Eukaryota; kingdom Metazoa; phylum Arthropoda; class Diplopoda; order Julida; family Julidae; genus Ommatoiulus; species Ommatoiulus sabulosus. The sequence continues at coordinate 6,881 of JAQGAO010007696.1, forward strand.
CATGCAGTATTTTGTTTCATAAAAGTTAAGAAAAAAACCATGGGAGCAAGTTTATTACGTGTCACGGAATTTAAATATACAAATTGCAGCTTCAACTTCGGATAAACAGTTGTATTTTGCTGTACAAAACTTGAAAGCCATTCCAGTTCAATTTCGTGAATGTACAAATAATCGGCATCGATATTTTTTTTTTTTATAAAACTAAATTTTCATTTCTGACTTAGCAACTGCATTTTAAATTTCCGTCGTATGTATTCCGGCTCAAAATTGATTTTTTATACTAGAAATTTTAAAAAAAATGATGATTTTATATCGAATAAATAATGCGTGTAAGCCTTTCGTGGATTAATGTTTATAGAAGGATAAATGAATTCATTACCTAGCTTTCATGAAAATTTTGGGAAAAAAAAACCAACGAAATCTGCGTTGACGAAACATCGTATAAGAGACATCAATATTTATTTTATTTCTACGGATTTCTTAAATATATTCAAAAACGTTAAAAAAGACTATATACTGTATTTACTCTTCGACTCATTTGAAAGTTGAAAAAGTTTTTCTCGGAAAACTTTTTAATTCCCTATTCGACGCTTTAGCTTCTATACAAATAAGGTCTTGTTTTCATAGACTAATAGCTTCCTAGATTCTTCCGCAAATTTCTTTAAAAATTCCATAAAATATCTCGATTTGTGGCTGCTGGCGTTTGAATAAAACATGGCGAATGAAACCTCCGAATGCATTTATTTATTCAACAAGTTGTTGACGACATTTTTTTGTTGCTTGTATTTCTTTATTTATTTTCGTTTTATTTGCAAAGAACTTCATTGAAATTAATCGCGTATACATTTCGACTCCATTTTTGGATAAAAGTAGATCATCGATTTCAATTCATTAAATTCGTTCGTGTTTGGATTTGACCTTTTTTTCATTAAATGAGTACCAACCAGGACTCGCATTTACGTACACTTCATTTTATGACCAATTTTCAACTTATTAACATTAAAAATTTCTCGCAATTGAAAAATATTTAAAAACATTTAAAATTGCGATGAATTTAAAAATACTTAAAAACTTATTTAAAATTGTGATATATTTCAAATATTTACGAGTATATTAAAAAATTGCGATATGCTTAGAAATATTTAAAACATTTAAAATTGATACATATTTAAAAATATAATGACCTAGAAAATATACGGACTTCGCAATCAAATTTAAAATATCAAACAATATGGTCTTTGTACTAATTTTAATATATTTGAAAACATTTAAAAGTGCAGCATATTTTAAAACATTTACTAGTATATTCAAAAATATTTAAAAGAAATTTAAAATTGATATATATTTAAAAATTTACTGACCTAGAGATATGTTTCAACATCATTACAATATATTTAGGATTGAGATATATTTAAAAATATAATGACAATAACGCAATAAAATTTAAAATATAAAAAAATATACGACCTCGGGATAAATTTCAAAATAGCTGACAACATTAAAAATTGCGACACATGCAAAATATTATTGAAATGCATTTCCAATTTTAATAAAGCAAAATATATTTTAAAATTAATTGTAAAGATTTTCCAATCTATATAAATTTTCGAAATGTATTTCATTTCAATGCTAAAGACGGAATTTATGAGGGGGCCTCGAGCATCATACAGGGTGTCTTTCGGTGTTTCGTAAAAGGGTATCTTAATGGGTCAATAAATGACGTCTGTTTACGTTACGAGCCAGGTTAATATACTATCGTTCAATAAAAAATTCGCATAGGTTGATGACAAAAACGAGTTCTTAATACCTTCATTATAAAAAAGGTTTTACGATATAATTTACGACACATTCGCAGCTCAACAACCATTTGCTTTAAACGCAATTTCCAGACGCAAGCTCCAGACGCGGGGAATAATCGCCGCATTATCTGGCATCATTGCCAGCGCTGCGTGGCCTAATATTAACAAAAAATAATCAGTTGTAAAAAATAAAACCACTTTTTCATTGAAAACGTAATCCGCTAACGGCCAATTCAACCAGTTTTACGATCCGACATTCGCTGCTTTTATTTCCGATAATTATACCAGAAATAAAATAAAGACATTTTTTAGGCTAAAAACTTAACTTTTCGAGCCAATGCTGCGCGATGGTTAACATTGCCCAAGCAGCCTATTGGGCTTCGAATTAAAGTAGTAAATATACCGACTCAAAACGTTTTTTCATTTAGTTACGATGCAATCATGCAATTGTTCGTAAATAAGAGGCCATTCAAAAAGGACGCCCTCAAAATTTTCCCAAAATTGGACTCCCCCCCTACCCGCATTATGTCCAGTCAATCACGACCACCCTCCCTCCCCCCATTCGGACGTCCGAAACATTGTATTCGAAAAAATTTGAAAATTTTGAAAATTTCTCCTCGGAAACTGTTGAAAATATTGCAGATTTGTACTCTGGAAAACGGGGAGAATGTTGAAAATTTGTCCTCGGGAAAACTTGGAAATTTTTGCAAATTTGTTCTTGAGAAAACGTGGAAAATGTTTTAAAAATGACCTCGGAAAAGGTTGAAAATTTTGCGAGTTTATGTTCGAGAAAAATGAAAATTCTGCAAATTTGTACTGGGAAAATATGAAAGTTTGCGAATGGACCCTGAGCTTTTAAGTTCTCTGACTTTTCCAGGTTATCCTGCAGGAGTGGAGGTACCCCGTTTACTGACTTTTGCAATTTAGAACACATCAGCTACGCGATATTGCGCTCAATTTCCCTTCTAATTTGGGAACTGATTTTATCTGGCATTTTTTTTTACAAAGTGAAAGTCCGAGTCCGTGACACAACCTACCTCCTCCTCCCCCCATCTCTTACATGAGGACGTCCTTTTTGAATGGCACCTAAAGTGCGTATACATTTATGTACAGCCGATCGACTCGCGATTTTACGTAGCTGTAGGTACCCCAAAAAAGTTCGCACAAAGCAGAAAAATGCCATCTGTAATCACCATTATTTGTTTGAGATTCCAGCCAATCAGTAACAAAATCGTAAGAAGATCTTTTTTTAGTAGAGTCATGTTAATTTTGGTTTTGGAGGCAATTGTTACTTTCCCTCCCCCATCCACATATCGGCTTAGAAAGTCCGAAATCCAAACAATTTGGGGAAATCTCCAGTTTCCGGAAGATAACGGTGAAAACGATAAATCCGATAGGCGAGACTTATAAACTATTCCGCCACCAAGCTTTATCTCCTCGCGCTACGTTTCGCCCTTTATTTATGGCTTTCTATCAGGAGCTATTATAACAAAAAATTGAAATGTTTAACATTCATCAATTTTGACCTAGAAAGTATCCCGACTAAAATCGAACGAACGAATGTTCATTAAACTCTCGTACAAAAGTGAAATCTGATGTCAATTTTGATTAACTAAACCTAACTAGACACCTGAGATATTTACAAAAACAATTATTTGCTTCACTAATTAAAATTCATTAAAGTCACATTTTCTCCCAAGATTTCGAAGACTTTCCAACTGCCATTCCTCTGAAAGGAATTATATTTAATACACTCATAATGGAGCCATTTATTACATGAATATAATTCCTAACGAAGGAATGGAATTTGGAAAGTCTTCGAGATCTTGGGAGGAGGAGGAGGTTTAAAAATGATCCATTAGTGATCGATTTGTTTGTTGATACCTTGTCTCTTATAAGTAAGAGATTTCGAGTAGAAATTTAATAAGAAAATCAGGATTTCCAAATTAGGTGCAAACGCAGCAAACAAAAAATATTATGATTATCAATTTATAGGTTTATGTTTATCTTCGGAGGATGTTATCATACGGACATGTGACATCCCGATTTTTGTAAATGTGACTTTAAAATATTATTTAGCGCAACAAATAATTGTTTTTGTGAATTTTTAATCAAAATTAACATCAGATTTCACCTTATATGGGAATTTTATGAATATTTCTTAGTTTGATTTGTCACGATACTTTCCAGGTCAAACTGGATGAACGTTAAATATGGCGTTTTTTGTGTGCTATAATAGAGAGATTTAGCAGTAGCGTGAAAAATAACGTACGTGCCACGGTATTTGTTTAGAGTGGTCAATATCGTTGAATGAAGTTCGCCCCGTTTAGCAGATCGGACGCCCAGTTTTACACGCTATTACCCTCCATC
>JAQGAO010007697.1:0-11049 GCA_034697705.1 Ommatoiulus sabulosus
CATAGCACGTGATCGGTTTACACCCACCAGAACATGCACCTGCACCTGGTGTAATGAGTCGAATTCGCCATAAGGCAATTAAACCAATTTAAAAAAAGCATCTGCTAAGCAGACGATTTTCAGGCAATCATCTGCTTAATTAATCACATACTCAATGAACATTATTCAAAGTGCGGACTTTTTCTGCTGATGAAAATGTCACGCTGATATCTCCACGAGCAACAAACCACGTGAATTAGTTCTAAAGTGAAACAAACCATTTTTTTGTTCTTTTGATGTCACCGACACTCGCCTGGAACTGCAAACGGTTTGTTCCAGATCATTTTTCGTTCGTTTGTCCGAAATTGTTCGTAACATTTTTTTTTTTCACAAACCAATTGACAAACCATTTGTTATTTTTTGTCTGCCGTTTGTCGTAGTCTGTACGGGGGGCTTAACAATCAACCGTTTCCGAATTGATCATCACTTCCGGTGATTCGAACTTGGCGCGTTTAAGTCGTAGTGCGAGGGATTCTCGCTAGATGGCAAGAGCTCCTAAGATGACGTCACGGAAGTACGTGACGCCGCATTGTTTGGGGTGTCTATCGGTCGGAGGTCATTGAGGCGCGAGGGGGGAGGGGTGTGGCAAATACGAAAGAAGGGCGCCCGCAGCTGGCTGCTACGAGAGATAAAGCCAACGTGGTTGATCGTAAAAAGACGCAAGGTGGTTGACGCGCGTTGAAAAGCTCTTTCAACGCCTGCACTTCGATAACGAATTTACGACGGATTGAAAGTGACGAAAAATGACGGCGCTCATAGTACGGTAAGATAGACATTTAACGGGTTTGTTTGTTTTTTTTTATTGGCGAACTTTGCCCGAATATTTGGCCCGGCCGGATCAAGAACCATGCATGCACGTCGCGGGGCATTATCATAATTTTCCACAATGGATGACGTCAGAGTGGAATGTCTGTGTAGACAGGAATCGGAAACCAATCGTTGTTCCCGTATTTTGCTCACTAGTATATTAAAGCAACGCGGAAATGATGGCCACGATTGCATTTCCGTCCCACCCTGTACTTTGAATTGCGTCATTGCCATTGTTGATCTAGTGTCAATGTGTCATATGTATCGAGTCTATGGGATTTTCCACGGTACAGGGTAGGCAGAAAATCGTTTCGTTCCAGGTACATTAATTGTTTCGATAAATCCCGTAAGGATCATGGTGTGAATTTGTAAACTTAGGGTCAAAGATCGAGTGAGTAGACGGACTCTCGGTTGGTACGTGCCTCGATCGTTTCCCGAAATTCAGCTGGCGCAAAGCGGTCATCTTAGTCGAGGCCGGTGAAATGGGGCCAGGTAAACAATGGGGGTACGAGCTGGTTCATATCGGCTATCTTGAGGCCAACTGGTTCGATCGGTTCCTTTCATTTCACTTTCGATTTTGAAATGAAGGTGAGCGCCATACAGCGGTGGCGATTGGCCTACCGCTTAATCGCAATCATTCTGCGCATGCGCGCGCACATAGTTGCGCAATTTGGAAATGCTAAGCCTGCATGTTCATGAAATACTAATGACAGACATATGAGGTATGCCGTCTACACTGCCAATTCTAATGATAGGATTACAGATTACTGATGCGAGTGCAATCATTATCGTCAGCACTACTGAAGGCATGCTTAACCACGCCTACAATTAACAAAACCACGCTCCAGTACTGATTCCAAAATCCGGATTTTTATCAATACTGGCGTTTTTTCACCCTACAACACGATCATTCTTACTGTCAATCTTAAAGGGTATTGACAGTATTATTTAACGTGTACAGTCCCCGTAAGGCTGTATTCGCAATGAACGAATTGAAGACATCAATCACTCATGCGCAGATGAAATTTCCGTACGTTATTTCTACGTAATTTTTACTTTTTTGGCTGTCAAAAACGAAATGAACGAAAGCTCTACTTTGTCGTGATAAATTGCATTCATTGTATAATCTGTGGAAACATAAAATGATAAAGGAAAAAGTCCTTCCGAAACACTAAATAATACATGTGAGAAAAGCGGTGACGTTTTCAAGACCTAAAACTGTGGTTTTTCATGCATCTTTCATTGGCAATGCAGTTTGGCATGCTTTTGCTTGAGGGTGGTTCTCTTCGCTTTTCTGATTCAGGTTCGTTTTTTTTCATCAATAAGTGTAATTTGTGAATAAAATTGAATTTTAGGTTTGAAAACAAAGAGATAAGCTGCTTAAAACTTGTTTTAATCGTAGTTTATGCAGTTCAAAATCAACGTTTTCCATTGAAATTTCATACCGAACGAACTTTCAAACTTCATCTACAGACTTATTTTATAATTAACGATGTCTCCTAAATTTGTCATTGACCATTCGACACGAGCATTAATGTCGATTAAAGCGAGTGGACTATCCTATCCTAGGTTTGCCGTCTAGACATACGAAATAATGATCGCTTTATGCAGTGTGTACCGACATATGTTGCAACGATAATTGACGATGCAATCTTGCACAATTCACGAAGGTTTATGTCAATAAAATGAGGCGATTTATATCGTGAAAGTATCGCGAAACTTCTTTTTCGTCACTTTTATAGTTAAGGTATATACTTGTAGAATTGCCAGTCTGTTTCATTTTAATAATCTTACCTAAATAACAAAATGGAAATGACAGCTTCGTCATTGGAACTTTGCGAAGCCCTTCCAAACAGGATGTACCAAGAAACACCCCATGCACGTAACAAAATGACCAAAAAATGACGTCAATTACCAGAAAAAATGACGTCATTTTTTAGTCATTTTTCGTCCAAAAAATGACCACTCAAAACCTGGCATAAAGTGACGTCATTTTTTGGTAAAAAAAATAGCGTCATTTTTTGGTCATAAATTACGTCATATGGAGAATCATTTTTTAGTCATTTTTTGGTTATTTTGCTACGTGAATGAAAGAACGAATAAATTATGTCTAACCTAATTGAATTAAATCCATCGTGTTTTATCGACAGGCGCCTTTTCAATCATTTTTTGATGTTTTCGCTGCTATTTTAAGTTTTATTTCGAAGAACTCCATACAGTTCCATTTTGCCATACCTGACAGCATTGAATATGGTCATTATTGAGATCAAGGTTACCTGGAAAATCTCTACGTTGCGTTGTAAACTTGTAAGCCACTACCTGCTAGTATGTTTATGCACCAGAAAAATTATCTAGAATTTGGCAGCTGTTCAAGAAGTGAACAAGTGCATGGGGAAGGAAATATCATGCACTATCAGCTAATTTTTGGATGTTTGAAACTGTAAAAAATACTAATTTGTACATGGCGTTCATCATAGTTTTTGCATGCTAAGATAATAACCTACGTTACATTTTTTTTCTCATAAAATATGATGGCTATTTCGTTAATTCAGCTTGTGAAGACAATATAAAGCAAGGGTTTTTTTGTAAATTTTTGCTGATCATTGTTATCTAGAAACTCAATAATTTACTATTTTACAATCCTTTCAGTATCATAAGGCGTTAGTTTTATTATGAATGCAACACTTGTCTGTTAATGTTTATAAGCAATTGTTTTTCGTACTGAATTTATTTTACCCAAGCCCAAGTGATTTCTAGAAATGAAATTCCGAGAAGGCTTTGGAGCAAGTTTTATGTAACATATAAGTGATATTTGGGCGCACCTCCTATTGGATTAATGCTTTTTACCACATCATGGACTACTGACTATGTATAAAGCAGTGTTTCCCAACCTTTTGACCCCTACGGACCGGTGAAAATAGCAAAAAATATATCGAGGACCGGCAAAAATTGGAAAAAATATTCAGATATACAAACCACTATTTATGTTTTTGTAGTAGTTTTAAAATTAAATGTAAGATTAAAATTTTGCAGTTATTCAAAATAATCAGAAACCGAGTGAACGTCCGTGCTTTTTCACGTATCGGCGGTTAAGAAAAACTGATCTAGTGAAACATTTACAGTAGGTAAATGTAACTTTGTTGAATCTTGAAAAAATTTAGTCATATACAGTATATGGAATTTTTGAAAAAGTGTTTTATGGGATTCGTGACTTTCCACTTCTTCAACTACTTAAAATATTGTTATTCAGAACATGTGCTGCATTTATGATTGTGACGTGCGATTACAAATGCAATACGACGCTGTTTTCAAGTTCTCCCAGGAGAACCTAGATGGCGCCATCGTTATTTTCTACTTTAACACATTGCAGCCTCCAGGTATATACGTTTGAACTAATGTTGCTTGCCCAATTTCACGAAACGATTGCTAATTGAATACAACTTCGCAAACTTGCGGAAAGCGGTGCCCGACCAAGGAATGCCTCAAAAATACACTTAAAAAATGTAATATTTCCATGCTCATATCTTGGCATATGTTCAGTTTTCATGTGATGAAGAAAACTTCCTGTTGCACAAAATTTGCAAAAAAGAAAATGAACATGCTGAAATATATCCCATCCTTGTGATTGAGATAGATATCGTGTTCGATCATTGTTTCAAATGTGAAAACTTGATCGAATGATACAAATAATGTTTCGCAAAAATAATGTATCCAACGTTTTTTTTTTTTTTTTTTTTTTTTAAAACTGAACTTTAGGTTTGGCCCCTCCGTGTCCATTTCATCATTTTCGAATAAAGTTTGCTATCAATTTGCAGTAAATGCGATGCTTGGATGTGCTGTCCGCAGAATTTAATTAATCCCAAAAGTAATTCTAGTTTCATCTTATATGAAGTTGCATTGCTCACTACCAGATGTCTCGCCAAGCCCTCGTTGACGCCATGGTGTGATTTAATTCTGGTTGAATCTGGTTTAATAGGGTTTACCCTCCGCCAGGGATTTGAAGGTTAATTCGATGGGTACATGAAGTGATGATATGCAAATTATTTGCCTGAAATTACTTGGAAAAGGTTTCCTCGTGCCGCCACTTCAAACGCCCTCTGGGTGCCATTCATCAACTTGCAATTAGGAAATGTCCTGGGTCTGGCAAAAGGCAGACACCCTGTTTTTAAGTCTTTTCCGAAGGTTAGTTTTCTGTACAAATTTGCACACTTTTTCAGCTTTTGTCGTCGTTGCCATGGGCCTGCGCTGCAAACAAGCCCCGATGTGCTTGAGATGCACTGAATCTGTTTTGCCGAATTGAAACGATTCATATTAAAGATTCAGGACACTTCTTTTTAATATATTAAGTGCCCGTTTCAAGGTTTTTCTTACTTCCCTATCATTGAACACCACCTCCAATCTGGAAATAGGCTTTCATTTTGATAATGACAACCTGAGGAGGGAGACCAGAGGATCAGGTCTGGAATAATAATGTGGCTGCGCACGAGTGTCACACAAATAGCTAGTTTTAGTTAAAAATTCATTTTCTTTCCCATATTTGTTTTTCTCATTGGTTTGATTCACTGAAAACATTTTCCGCTGAATTGCAGATTCGCTTTTTCCTGATTGATAATAATGGGCGAGAGGTACCAGTTTCTCTGCATCATTAAAACTAAATGGAACTTTATTGACGGAAATTATCCCTAATTAATCTCGGGAGTTTAATCCACAGTACGTGCGAAAATTGCTCAAATTTTTTTTTCTTTAAATTGACTGAGGTTTTTGTTTTTAGATTTCTGTTGGTGAAGAATTGCGAGCATCAAATCTACCGAAAAATGAGCCGAATTAAAATTTAGTCCAAGGCTATTGTCATTTTTTGTCGTCATGGTTTCTAAATTTATCACTCGTGCTTAGCTGCAGAAAATTGTGGGAAGAACTGCGTTAGCTGTCTCAAATGTCTCTAAAAAAATAAGGCAGTTATTTTCACATTACATGTAATTTTTTTGATCAAATTTTTAGTTCGTGAACAGTTTATCTGCAGTCCCCTTCTTCGTATATTTTAAATTTACAAATGTCAGTTTACCCTTCGGACGAATGGCTGATTTATTTTGTAAAATTTTAAAAAAAATACTTTTATAGGATTTCATTTGATTATTTACCATGTCGTTGTTTGGATATTGAAATTTTCAAAATTTTAGTTTTTCCTTCGGCTGGTTTATTTTCTTAAATTGAGAAACTTACATTTGGGCAAAATTGCTTGGTCATTTTGAACAAGTGAACAAACTCACACTTCATTATAGTCGACGTAAGTTTAACGTTAAACCTTTACCAAGCAATTAAAGTTATAAATAAGTTTTGGAGAAAAGCTCTTGCGATTAGTGTCTGCAATTAAAATTGCCATAAAAAGTCACGTCCAACCCAGTTTCGATTAGCGTCTGGAAACTGCTTCATACTGCCTGATCTGTCAGGCCGATCTTAGCAAGGTGAAGGAACCAAGGGCTAAAACAGCCAAAAATAGAATACAACCTCATGTTACTACGATTAACGAATGCCAATAGAAACCGATTACTACATGTCTCCGATTTCATATTTTGGTAATAAATGTCGTGTCTTGCCAAATTCGCCATATGTACTGTATGACATGTACACTTGTATAAGAAGCTCTTGCATGAAACGATTCCACACTTGGCCTCGTACAGTGTATGCCGTTTAAGTTTATTAATTTAGTATTGTCATCATCACTCATTCATCATTACTTTGGTGATTTCCCAAATTATTAAGCCTGGTCAACACCAACGAAAAAACCAAAACTTCAAACCTAAAACTAAAAACCTATTTGATTTTAATAATGTTTGTAATGTTAGGTTATCCATTGCTTTATTTAGTCTCGTATTTTTGCTTTCGTTTTTGGAAGTTAGTCATGAAATAGCAGAGACTTTCCACCATATAGGTGCATTAGTTTTCATGTCTGTTACTTAGTTTTTTAAATTTTGTGCTTATTTATCAATGTGCACTTTTTGTTTAACACCACAACAAGAGTTTTAAGACATTTTCATTGAGTTTTGCTAATTCCACACGCTATCGTCTGAAGGATATCGATATCGTGCAGACGAAGCGTTGCTGGCAGCGCCACCACCAAAAAGTTTTGGTTTTCCTCCTTTCATCTGACCGCGCTACTCGACGCGAGAGGAAAACTTGGTTTTTAAATTAGAATTTTGGGTTTGGGGTTTTGGATTTGTTTTTTTCGTTGGAGTGTACCCGGCTTTAAGGGCATACAATTCTGCACTGAACCTATCCGCATCAGTGTACGAAACGAACATATATACAAGGTACATCCTGTTGACTCAAAGTACCATACATCCAAATTAGCTTGGTTAACATGGCAAGCATGCATGTAAAGTTTTGTGTAAAAACACAAATTAAGACGGTATACGTGTAATCGACACGCAGTTTAACCCCTATACAATCTATACAGTACGTGTTTCAAAAATATTGGGCATACTCGTATATTCGATAGATAACCTCAACACTTGATACTATGTAGGCCTACGTGTCGCCTGTATATGTATGCAATGAAAAGAAATTCTTGCTAAAACAGTGTTTCACCATTAACGTATACACAAAAATCGTGCTAAGCTGGAGGAAACCAATTTATCAAATGAAAGTTTGCTGACGTCACATCCTATGCTGTGTCGGTATTTGGTGTAACTATCCGTCATTTCCTAGTATAAGGCACCGCAATGATGTTCATTCATCACAAAATTGCACTTAGATATGGACTATCTTAAGATTATACATGCACATATGTAAATCATTTTGATAGTAAATAAACTGACATGTTCAATGCAACATGACCTTCAAAGTCTATACAGTATATAAGGTTCGTCTCATTCCGACCAAAGTCAAAGTGATATTTCGTCCGAATTGCATGTCGAATCTTAACTTTATATTCCTTTTACATGTACAGTATATACTTTCCTCTTTATACCCATTAATGATGACGCGATATCTGATGACTTCATTTAATTCTGACAATTAAATATTAACTTCAACTCTCAATTCACGAAAGGAAATAAAATGCGAATACGATAGCATCGATGAGGCCTCTTTAAGGTTACTTTGCATATACAGTATACTGCACTGTTAGTAGAAACCCTTATTCTATTAAAATGTTACGTTGATCAATATTGTAAAATCAAAAAAAAAAAAATATGCAGCCTTGTTCAGAATGCATACATACTGAAGTTTAGGGTGTGTGTACAGTGTCTATAATCATTTTTTCAGACTGGAAAATACTTTTTGGCGAAATGTCTAACATTTTATAAGGTACTAGTTGGGAGGCCCGGCTTTGCACGGGCTGTACTTACCGATGCGACGAAGTAGACCTAGAAAACGCCAAAAATATACGGAGTCCCATAGCGGAAGATTATTTTTTTCGTTTTGTACGCGTTTTGCGTCATCACGTACAAAACGAAAAACAAAAAAAGTAATCTATCGCTACGGGGCTACGTATAACCGCGGCCCCGGAACCAGGCAAGCATCAATTCATCCATCCACAATGCTTGGAACATTATATACATGGATATATATATATATATATATATATGTACTCTAAACGAATATGTTCTGTTTATGTTATGAAAAGTTCTAAAATGAACATTCCGGTTCAGGTAATTGCAACAGTTTAGTAACGTTTCTTCCATTAAAGATACAATTAATTCCTCTTGGATGACGTCACTTTTCAATATTTTTTTGTAACTTTTCTGTAGTAAATGTGTATGTTAAAGTTTGTATTTAGTATAGGAGTGATTTTAAGAATTCTCCCGAAACTTCTGTTGTATCGAACTTTATCTGAAGCATTCGCTTTCAGAGCCCTGGCTGATGGAGAAAGAATCTTTCCTGATTTGTAAAAGGTTAATGAGGCTAACAGCTTAATTATGCACAACATTAGGAAAGGAGGAAAAATGCCTTTCGTAAAAAGGGCACCGAAAACTCATTTCATTGTTTGACTGTAAACGTTTTGATGGATTTAGATGAGTCAGCTGAATGGTTCTAATGTGGGTTCAGATTGATTATCAATACAAGATCAAAGTGTTTTTGCCAAAATATAGCTACCTCACTTTTCTATACGATTGAGTAAAAATGTCGGATAGCTTATCATATTGCCAAATTATAACATTCAGTAATATGGTCGAAACAAACAGCCTACGAGAGAGACCTTGTGAGGTACGTTGCTAATAATACCTCACAATGGTCAATTCACACGCCATGTTGGACTAGTGTTGACTTTAAATGCCACCAATTTTCCAATCGTATTCCCATTCCGATTTAATTGCTCGATTCAAAAGTGTGAAGTTATAAAAATCTTTCTGAATAGTGTACGTGCATACAAATTCGGAACAAGGTAACCAGCCTGAATGTCACCTTCACACACCTGTTGGACAGCATTTTTCCACCAACCGTTTGCATTATTTGGCGACACACCTCTATTACTGGTTTGCCTCCATACTACTAGTATATATGTTTGCCTCCACCAAACATTTGCTACCCATTGTAGAGCTGATTGCGTATGCAAGAATGATAATGAAACATTTGCAACTTGTCCTACCCCCCTAGTGTTTATTCACCATACTGCAGTCAAAATCATTTGAAACCTTCATGCAGCGCCGTCTGTTGCCTTAGAATATTTTGGCACGCATGTCAGTTTTCTCAATTGTGAAGCCTAATTTTTGTCCAAACAGGTTTTCATAATTCGTTCCTCTGTGAAATTCTTTATAAATATGGCTTCGACACATTTTCCTATTTCCTTACTGCTAAATGCAAGTAAACATCTTAGAATTTCATCGAATTGCGTCATCTGTTGGCTGCCTACAGCATGTCACAACACCAATACAATAGTCGATGATTAGTTCATACTTTATAATTAATTCCGGGTTACATTTTATGTAATAGTGACGTTAGCAGGGCATGGACAACATGGCCATGAAATCTCAATTTTTTAATACAGAAATTTTCAACAACAAGAAAGTGCTGAATTGTGCCCAGTTTTTTTGACTGACTGTTTGTTGAACTTTGCTCTGTCGAATGTCTATATTTCTTATGCAACGCCACTTTTGTTTACGATTTTTCATATCTTGAACGGACCGATTACTCTCCTACGTCATGTGGGCTGGTTTCATACGTCGAAGTCCGTTCGGGGGCCAATTGTGCCAAATTACGTAATTCATGAGATCCAGTTTTCATTTTGAAAGTCGCATGTCAACACGACGTATATCCAGTGTACACTGTACTTAACTTTTTCCTACAGGGTAGATCAAATATCTGTTTAAAGGTTTTGCTAAAAGTTTGATCATGTTCGTGTTTTCTGAACCAAATAGCACTTAGGCTAAGCAATATAAAACAAAAACGTAATTTTTACGAATTTTGCACTTATTTTTTCTCTGAGGACGAAATATGTACTGTATATATACGGACAAAAAGCACAATTTTCCCTGTACTTGAAGCAAATGCTCCGCTGTGCATAAATCACATTGAAGTAAATGCACAGCAAAATAGCATATACTACAGTATATAATGTTTTAAACCTATAGGCAATTCAGTTTTGATTTTATTCAAACTGCATGCTGTCCAGATTAGAAATTGGACAAGCTGTTGGTATAGGAACAACACGAGAGATTAACGTACATGTTTGTACAAGAACAAAATTGCACAAAATGCCTCGTTTTGTTGTTCGCAACTTGCCAACCTGTGATTTCAAAGATTATGTCCGGTATGTTTGCAACACGGTGTACCCAAAACGAGTTTATGACCCAGTGTCTTGTTTTGAAGCTTCCTTATTAAACCACTATACTTGGAAATGTGATACTTTTCCTTTTCATTTCTCCATCATTGTGTTACAAACTTAAAAGGTGAACAAAAGTCATTGAAACTTGGGTGCCATACTCTTATGACGCCACCTGAATCCTGTACCAGCTAATATTTGCAATGAATTTCGGGAAATTACGCCTGACTGCATCCTGCATCCTACTGACATATGACAAGTCGGGTACACACTATCACCAAACCAAAACTAAAAACTCCAAACTTGAAATTTTTCTGGTTTGTGGAAACGGAAAAAATAGCGTATCAAACTGTTTTTGCCAAACTAAAAACTAAAAAATCAAGTTTGCAAACTAAGTTTGGCGTTCCCGTCGAGTGTCGGTGAGATGAAAGGGAAATAGCCAA
>JAQGAO010007698.1:0-11046 GCA_034697705.1 Ommatoiulus sabulosus
AAATTTTTAACACTTGCTAAGCACAAATTCGCAAAAATACTCCAGGTTTCCCAGAGTAAAAATTAGAAAAATTCTTCACATTCTCCCCAAGGGAAATGTAAAAGTATTAATTGTGGTTCGCCACGACTGCATTGAATTTCCCTGACATTTTCAAAATAAGCCATTCTTTCCTGAGTTTTACAGAAATTTGACATTCCCTGACTTTTTCAGGTTTTCCAGGTCTGGGGGAACCGTAACCATTTTGAAAATTACCCCCCTGTTGGGCTGATGGTTACATTTGGTTACAAGGGGGAGGGGGTCAAAAATCAAAAAAAAGTGGATACGTAATTTATGTACGCTCCCTTTAGGATGAAACGTTGATAAGGCCACTGGAGTCTAGAGGAGACTAATGAGCAAGATTTCAGCATACATATGCCCTGAAACTGTGCTTACAGTGAAAGCCGCTTAATTCGATCACGTTGGTTCCAGCGATTTTGACCGACATAGACGATGAATGTCAAAAACACGACATAAAGATTGACCGTATATACCAAAACAATTTGTTCTATGTTTCAAAATTAAAAATACATTTATTTAATTGTACATGCCGTAACATGCGTATTAGTATATATACATGTATTTTTAAAATTATATTTATAACACAAACGTTAATTGTAAGTATAGTGTTTAATAATGTTTCCGGTTTGTTGCAAGTCGGCCGAAATTTCATTTTCTAAAATACGCAGATGCACGCTTGTAAGTTGTCCAAACGTGTCCGCGCTTGTATGAAGCTGCTCAAACTTGTTTCGCGCATTTGCGTTAGACATGTGGAAATTTGATCGAATTATGGGATGAGATGATCGAATTAAGCGACCTATTTTTACATAGGGCACTAAGGCAGCATGGGAAAAAATCCGTTCTTACTTTTTTGACCGAATAACATCGCCGACCGGATTAAGCGTGATCGAATTAACAGGCTTTCACTGTACCAATCATACCACAGTATTAGCTGTGAGTCACTGCCAATGCTGAAGAGGTGGCCACTGCCCTTAACCCACATCAAAGACAAAAGATGTTCGTTGATGAATCGACATACCCACCAAGGCACCAAGAACGATAAGCACTTAATTGGCAACGTTGCTATGATTGATTGGCTATCTTTCCAGTACCCTGAGACTGACTGTACGTCATGCTAATGCTAACCAAGTAGTATATAAGTAGTCGTGAACATATTTCTCTACCTCATATGGAGCTGGAGTGAACGTGGAGCCGTGGACGACAAGTGCAAAGCAATTTTCCATTCATTAACAAATAAGGTAAGTGCTATACCAAGATCAAAATTGCATGCAATTTGTATGAAGCACTATAGCGTTGTATTTTCTTAAAATCTACCGAATGTCCTATTTGATATTGTCACGTAAATGAAAATGGTCCGTTTGCAACAGGCAAGCCACGTGTTCAGAACCAAACAAAGGCAGGCGATTCAAAAGCAAACGATAGGAATTGATTGCCTTCCAAAACTAGGATTCGACATTAAAATCCAACCAAATGCCGTCACAGAATGATGCCCTTAATACCAGAAAATTTGGAAAATATTGTAAAATTGATCTAGGAATATGCACATTTTAATGATCCAGTTGAAATTTAGGTATACATTTGAGTTGAAATGCTTAGAAATAGGTGATGAGGGGGTGACGGTTTATTGATATGAATTTTATATGATCGTTTTATTACTGGCATAGCCAGTGTCTATGCCCATCCCCAAGAGATGTAAGGGGTATTTGGATATATGCAAATATGCGCAGAATGGCCAACCCTAAACATGTTTTTTTTACCCCTTTAGCCTCACAAAATGAATCTAAATTACAACTTCAGGATATCGGAGTTGTCGCTGAAGGACATCAGCGCCATCCAAGTGGCCAACAAGATCCTGGAGTGCTACATGGCGAAAAACGACGAATTGCCATATTACTCTGCAGGCTCTGTTGTTGAATATGCAAAGAACGAACTGGCAAAATTGTGCTTGCCTCGCGAGGTCATGGACTATATCTACAGCTTTATCTTGATGACCAACAAGGCGATCAATTGCTGGTATGTTAAATATCCTATGGGTACCAGACCAGTGTTAACACCTCTGGGGACCATCGACATGCAAAAGAGCACAGAACTCTTGGCAAACAGCAGCAAACTCAGTATCCGCCAGCGGTTTATCCTCGCCTGTAATTGCTGCAACGTCAAGCTCATTCCAAAGATTGGCAGCCAGCTGGACGACATAGATGTGGATGCAATTTTGCATGGACGGACAGATCTATTGGCCAAGTTCTGGTTGATGGTCTATCGGATCTGGGGTGACGTGGAATTTGAAGATGACAATGTTGAGCGAGTGAACTATGCGAAAGGATTTGTGCTTGCTCTGTGCAATGAAGAGGAACAAGCCATAAAATTCTTCATGGAGAAAGCCACTGTCGATTCCTTGTGGAGCATGGGCTGCTTCAAGATTGCACCCCTTTATGATTGCTCTCCCATGATCATCTCATCACTGTTCTCGAAACTGGGCTTGGAGCAACAGCGCCAAGTCATGCCCTACTTTGCAGAATCCTTGCTCAGTGCTCTCCTCCAGTGGCCATACCAGAGTTTTTTCTTAAAGGCATCTCATGCTCTGCTCGAGCATCTTTCAACGTTTGCCTATGGGAGTCTGGCAGAAAAAATTCTGAAATATCTGCCATCGGCCAAGTTTTACAACTTTCAGGAGGTTTTCGTCGAGTTCTGGAAACTCCGACGAGACACGGACGTCGATGTCTTTGTCGGTAATGAAGTGGTCTACAACGCCGTCAGATCTGCGGACAAACTAGTGATCAAATTGGTTTTTGGCGACCTCGAACCCGAATATAGGGATAAGATCTTGGTGAGATCATTACACTCCGCTTTCTCTGAATTGCAATGCAACCTTGACTGGAAGATTTTCAAGAATTTTGTCAAGTTAGTCGTTGGGATTTGGGGAAAGGACTTGCTGGACAAATTTAAGAATACGTTGGTGCAAAGTTACTACTTACGGGACGATAGATCTGGCTTCATTTACGGCCGTAATTATGAGAGCGCACTAAACTGGAACATGATGCTGAATCGAACAATCAAAATATTAGAAAAGATTTCTGCCGGAAGTCGTGAAACTGAACCTGGGCTTGCACTGAAGAGAAAGCGAGAATAATGTTTGCTTTGAATTTCGAAAATATTTCGTATCTGAAAACAAAAATACTACAAAAGTGAGTCTTGAAGTTCATTAATAAACTGAATTTTATAGCTATACCCACACTTTTGTTACGATGTTTTAATGTCGGTTTAACGTAATTTATATAGCGTCTTTTCTATTTCATTTAATGTTTCTTCAACTTCTGGAGAGTCCAGAAATACATGTAGGCTACATTGTCACTCGATGAACTACTATTTTCTATGTCACTGTGGGGTATGCCTCGCCCACATTTTTGATTAAATATTTATTGAATAAATTGTAGTATAGGCCTAGTATATGGCGGTATAATCTTTTTTAACCAAAAAGAAGTCGAAATATTTCTTCATTTCATATAGATTTGGTATTTTTATTTTTCAAATAAACAATTAGGAAAGTTTCCAGAAATACTTTTTGATTTTTTGCACAATTTTAAAAATCACCCGAAACTAATGCACATAAAAATTATGGAAAACTACGTGTTCGAAAATACATTTGCATATAATTTATTATAAATAGGCTACATGAATAATACACATGTTCTGTATATTTGTTTAATGTTTATGTTATAGCAAATATGCATACACGTATTGTAGTTGAGATTTTGCGAATCTCTGCAAATTGTTTCAGATTTTTCTGATATGCCATGATAATAAAGTGCCTCGTGCGTTACCATTTTTACTTTTTTTGCATGTACATGTGTGTTAACTTTTAAGCAATTAAGCAATAATTTAATTTGTTTATCGAACTGAAAACCAAAACAACCACTAAAATAATATTTTATGATAAAAGTGAACTGTACGTGTTACATATTGGAAACTTAATTAGTTGTTTTTTTTCATTTGATTTTCATTGTGCCAACATGGTTTTTGGTAACTTCTATATCGTGATACTGTATATCACTACAAAAGAAACAGGGTTCCCCCAGACCTGGAAAAGTCAGGGAACTTGAAAATGTCTGTAAAAGTCAGGGAGGAATCAGAGAAGAATGAATTATTTTGTAAAAGTCATGGAAATTCAACGTAGTCATGTTGTCGCGAACCAAAATGAATTATTCTACTTGGTTGGCTCAAGGCCCATTTGCAAGCTTTTATAAAATTTTTACAGTATAAACTTGCAACATTCTTCACGTTTTCCGAGTAAAATTTTTTAAAATTTTTCATGTTTTCCGAATACAATTAAATTTGTAAAATTTTATACGTTTTCTAAGTAGGCCTACAAATCTGCAAAAAAAAATTTCAATTATCAGAGGAAAAAACTGCAAAATGTTCTACGTTTTCCGGGTGCAATTTTAAAAAGTTTTCCGAGGAAAAAATTCCAAATGTCCTATACGTTTTTCAAGGACAAATTTGCAAAATTTTCCACGATTTCCGAGAGCAAATTTGTGTTTTCCGACAAATTCCGAGGAAAAAATTCCAAATTTCCTACGTTTTCCGAGGACAAAGTTGCAAAATTTTCCACGTTTTCAGAGTATACGAATTTTCAAAATTTTCGTAATGCAAATTTTCAAGATTTCCAACCTTTCCCAAGCACAAATTGTTAACCTTTTCCGAGTTCAAGTTTGCAAAACTTTCTACATTTTCCGAATACAAAATTGTCAAATTTTAAATTTGACAAAATATTTTCCTGTGTCTATTTTTCAAAATATGTCAATTTTTGACATTGTCATTGGTTTAGAAAAAATTTTTAAAACCTTGAAAATTTAGGGAAAAGTCAGGGAAATTAAATTGAAATTTCTGGGGGAACCCTGAGAAAGTTTCTGATCATGTCTGATGTACCTACCAAGTTACCACACGAGTTTTCAGAGACGATTTTTGGTCGTGAACAGCAGAAATCACGCCTTATCAATTGATTAATAAGCGATCACTTGATGACAGAATGAATTAATTTCGAAATAGAGACATGCAGATAGATCCAACGACAACTAGTTGGCTTAATAATAAAACCACCTTGTACATACATGTAAGAGCCGTACATTTTTACTCCAAGATTGCTGTCCATCATGTCTCTGATGCATCGGAAGCATCTTTTTCAGCTATGATTTCATCCACAATCAGAACAAACCGCTTCACATCAGCATTACGCTCGTCGTGCACTCCAGCAGTGTAGTAATAGGTGTAGTGGGCGTCGAAAAGCTCCTTGAACTTGACGAGCAGGTCCTTGCTGTGCATGCCGAATCCTCTGACGATAATCTTGAAGAACCAGAAATCCTTTTCCATGAAAACCGACGTGCACTTCTGGTTTTGGACGAAACTCATCAGAAGCTGCTCCTTATCATCTTTTGGAATTTTAGCCAGGATAAAGACAATCATGCGCTCATCCTTGCAATAATTTAAGACATAATATACAACTCTGTTCACGTCGTCTTTAGACAGATCACCCAACAGATCCCACAGTTTGGTCGCCAGTTCTGGGTAGTCATAATCCTTCCATCCGTAGCTGACTTTCCTGACAAAATGTTCCAGTAACCAAGAACCTGAGATAGCAGCCAGGTCGTCGGAGAGCGAAAGAGCCGCTGGCAAAAAAAAGCGCTGATAGGGCCAATTTGTAAGCTCCAAGAAAAGTTTTTTGGCATGATGGCGACCATCCCTTTGTTGGAATTCCATCAGTCTTGAAAACAGCATGCAGCAAATGGAAGGCGAGTATCTATATCCATGGATTGACGTATCAGTAGAACGTGCTATGATCATTTTTATCTGTTCAGGAGATCCCTGGTCTATGAAATATTTCATCGCAACTTCGTTGCGGCAGTTCATTGCAATTTTAAAGCCTCTGTCACAGGTTTCCAATGGCAAGTCTCTAGAGCTGATGATACTCTCGGTAAGTCCGTTCTACGTAAAGAAATTAAAGAAAATGCTTCAGGACTAATCCAGAAAAGGCCAAATCTTAGGCATTTTTGAAGAGAGGGCCAAGATTCGACAGCAATCTTAGAATCGATGTCAACATTCAGTTATGAACTGATATAAAATTTCACATTTTCGCTGATAAAATAGATGCCAAATCAATGTAATCCCGGAATTTCACAAAGAACTGTCATTGCGAAAGTAAAAATAAAAAAGAGAATTTTTGCATTAATCTACAGAGTTAATGCAAGGCACGAATGCTACAATTAACTCAACTTATTTTAGTTTGCTTTTACAATTTACAGTAGGTTCAAAAATTTGATATTTACATTAGGATCACTGTAGGCATCCAACCAGAGCTTTGTCAGTAGTTTCCAGTCTTCCATCCGTCGATTTTGGCGACTATTAGGATCATAGTTCCAAGTCCCAATTGTGGCAATCTCGTCTGTATTCAGCTGCTTGACTATTTCAAATATCTGCTGTTCGTGGCAAAATGTGCAAGCTACGATGAACCGAAAGATTCTGTCCTCTTTTTGGTCTTCCGCAATGACCTTTGTGCTTCTGACCACGTCCACCGTTCCTTGTGGTGTCAGAATTGGATAGCCGTCGAGGCCAAGCTGGTGATACCAATAATGCAGCTCTGCACTAATCGGCAAGATCCATTTCTCGATCATGTCTTCAATAAGCTTCGGCAGACCTAGCTTTCTTACTCTGTCTATAGCAACGTTGTTCACTGCATCTTGTCCAGGTTTGTCTGCAGGAATTCTCCCACTTCCTTGAAGAACTTGATAAGCCACTGTGATGGCACACAGTGTCTGCAATGGCAACTTCATTGTGCTGATGTCGTAATCCAGATCCATTCTTAAACCACAATATGTTTATCAATAAAGCAGCTTCTTCTCCAAAAAACAAGGCCAGGAAATAAATACAAATTATAAACTTAATTGAACCTAACCAAAGAATATCTCGAGACTCTTGATCACGCATAAAAAGTCAATTATCAGAAGGTATACACTGTATGGTCAGGTGATCATGTTTCTAACTACAAAAGAATAACACACCATGGATTCACTGCTTAGTTACCGAAACTGGAATGCAACTTTCTGAACCGTGGCGTACTGGCGTTAACCGGATTTCCGAATTTCGAGTTTCCAGTTTCGAAAACCAAATTTCAGAATTAGTGGCGACAATGTCCACTAAATGTTAAATTTTATTAAAAATTTCTCAATTTAATTTTCACATCTTATAGAAATCTAACCTTAGCACCCTTTGAGAAAGGGATTTTGGAAAACATGAGAAATATTTTCAAAACATTCTGCAAAAATCGAAAATAACTAATTTTTTACACCCGTGATTCCTACTCTTTACAGAGATCCCAACAATTGTATCAATTAAGTCATTGACAGAATCTTATTATATTAACAACACTGACCATATTCCATTTACCTGTTATTTACTTGTCTTCGGTGCAGTGAAACATGAATGATCTTGAAATTTAGTATTTTGGTATAGAACTGCTATAATGTTCAAATTACTCAAAAAAAAATTCTCCCACATAATATATTTTTATTGTATTGCGTCTGATACCTGCTAGATTGCAAAGTAAAGGCAATACTTGATGGTGATCAGAACGTTTCTGAAAAAAATATGCTATCTATTGAAACAAGAATTAAAGATAACAGGAGATAACGTCACATAGATTAGAATTTATAAACCTTTTTTCCCCTAAACTTTGAATGGAGGGATAACAGAAATGCAAAGCAGCATTCTTATTTTGGTACAATTTCCACAAACATGACAAATTTTGCTGATATTGAATTGTTCCCAAATATTATCAACTTGCGAACTTTCAGAAATTATTTATGAATTCTTATCGAAAAATTATATTTTATAAATTTTTAAACTACATATGATTGCATTTTTTTTTATAGAAAAAGTCTCCATTTGAGTCCCGAAGTACATATACAGTAACAATTTGGAAATAAGGCAATGCGGAGTATATATCGTTGGAGGAAATACCAACTATAGTGTAATCCTCAAAACACCAACCTCAAGAAAAATTCAAACAAAAACATTACTAATTTTCCATTTTTAAGTATTTTGATAATTTCGACTTGAGTCCCTTTTCAATCAACATTCTCATAAGCTGTGGGCTAAGTCTTGCCGACATTTTTTGAAATAAATTTAATTTATTGAATAAAGAAAGGAAATTTTTCGGAAAAAAAAAAGGATGTCAACTCCGCCAAACTCAGTAACGAGATTATCTAACAAAAAAACTAATAATTATACTTATAAACACAATTTAACAACAATCGTAAGATTAAACTAAAAATATACAGTCATTTTAACTTACTGAGCCAAAAACAAAAAAAATTAAACAAAACTTAATTCTAGAGATAAGATAATGCAGTATATCTGTGATGTATAAGTGAAAAACGACACAACTTCACAAGTGGACAAGTTTGTGGTTGTGTCAAATTGGTATATATAGTCTTATTTTGAACTTTTTCACTAAATCATTCGCGTTTTGCATTTTAACATCCATTTACCAGTACCTATACATGTATTTTTGGGTAGAAAAAAATCGTACGCCACATCCTGGCTGGTGGCTGGTGCCATAAAGATAAATACATGCATGTTTGAAACAATTACGTGATCAAATAACCTCGCAATATGTATTGGGATTATTGGGGACTATTTCTAAAGTTAGTTTTCAGTAATGAATTTATAAACAATTAGTTTAGCAGTAGGCTTTTTTAATTTGTGAATTTTAATAATATAAATTAAATGCGAAACCCCATGACGTACAGTATGTCTGCATGAGCAGAGGACATGAGAGGTGACTAAGGGTTATTTTAGAGCACCGTACAAAATCCTATTCGTTATCCAACTTTCGGATTAAGCTCGTAGAAAAAAGGGTAAAAAAGTTCAATTCAAAAATATACTTAATGTCCTTTTAGGTTGGAGATTGCTGTAGGAAAACTTCTGTCGACTGAAGGTTCACACAACATCAGGTATGTAGATTTAGATAATTGGTTTATTCATGGATATAGTTAGAATAAGCTCAAAGTATAAGTTTGAAATGGGAAGTTACATTACATATGATGCAAAAAGGTCCATAAGGACATTACACTTTCCCTAGCCTATGTTCAGATCTTTGGTAAAGAGACTAGTTGATATGGAAATAACATAAAGAACTTCAATATTGCACTCTAAGGGAAAATCGTATGATTTAACCTTGTTCTCAGAATATATTTTGGTTAACTGTTTTCTGTCTGACCAGCTCCACGTTATATAGTGGGTGGGTCAGTGTATGACCCCACTAGGTTAGAGGTCCTCCAATGAGGAGCGACCTCCTAATTAAAATAATTTTGAATGTGTAAGTGGGGTCCTCTTTCACAGCTGTGAAAGAGGGCTCCACCTGCCATGCTATTTTAAATACCATTAGCATGGCCAGCTGGCAGACTTTTAAAGGGAAAAAAAATTGGCGCCATGGTGTTGTCCGAAGAGCAACCCAGGGGGCGCCTCAATAGTATGGCATTCTGGCATCCTACAGGGTGCCACAATGTCATACCTGGGAAAACTACGCCTCAAAATCCCCCCAAATTTTGGCCGAGAGGGATAAAAATTTTACGTGAAAAAGATGGCGTAGCTAATAACAACATCCATCAATAAAGAATATGGGAATAAATGTAATCGTAAAATAATAAGCAAAGGCATGCATGGTAAAAAATCGTAAAAATGCTAAATGCTCTCAAAAATAACTAAAGCAAAGAATGAGCATGCTACAAAGTGTAATATAAAGACAAAAGTAAATACTACATGCTCAAAATCCCGAATCCGAAGGGCAGGACGGGATAGACCCAAATTCCCAACCGTCAGGACCGTCTGCGATTGGTATGGGGCCAAAATCACCCAGGTTGGCATCCAAAAGGATATCTGGGTCTGGGGTATCCTCGGGTACAGGTGTGAACAGGCCAGATGAACGGGGGGCCTGAAAATCAGACAGGGATACTGCCAGCATAGGTAGATCTTTGGGTGGGGTGGGGGGCTCCGCGCGCGACCCCAAGAACAGCTGATTTGGTTGTGGCACCCAATCCAGAGGCCTGGGCGGTGTAGGGCCAGACTGGAGGCACAAGGGAGGGGCACGAAGCACAACATCAGGGGGAGCGGTGTGCCCTAGCCCGAAAGGGGCAGAAATGGCTGGCGCGCGTTCCCAGGACATACGTCCTATTGTAGAAAAGAGCTGAGGTCGTGTGGGATGTCCTGTGAAGCACGCGTCAGGACGAGGTAAATTAACGGTGGTGTCCGTGGTAGCCACCGTACTCTCGGCGGAAGCGGAAATGGAAGCGGAAGCCAATCCCGCCGCGGATACCGCTGTGGTCGACGCCACCGTAAAGATGGCGGACCCCGCTGGTTGAGAGATGGACGCACGAGGTCTTGGATGCTCGCCGTCGCGAGAAAACGCAGGTATTTGGAACGAATTCTCATCTTCTTCTGTAAAATTAAAAACATCGGACGCGCCTCGCGACGACGAGCATCCAAGAGCCCGCACGCGGGGGTCCGCATCCGAACGCGGACGATGGAGATCGAGGGGTCGATCGCTCGTCGCGTGTGAAGAAGGAATAAGAACAAAGGAAGGCGCATGCGCATCGTCGCGCTCCATAAATTCAAAATTCGGCGCTTCGTTTGAAATTAATTCCTCGTCAACAGGTCCGCGCGACGATGCGCATGCGACCTGTGAATTGGATTGATTGAAGATGCCCCAAAAACGGCGCTCGTCTTCGCCGTCCGCGTTCGGATCGTCCAAAAGGTGAAAACCCGAGTGCGCGGCCTGAGATGGAGCGCCTGAAGCCGGTGTGTTTGTCCCACCAGGAGGCAGCAAGGTGTTCCCAACCGCACAGGTGTATGGGACAGGTGGAGTCGTCTGCTGTTGTAAAATGGCGGAACCACGCGGTGTGGATTTGTGTCCCACCGGCTCCGACGGATTCGGTCCTG